>JAXGGA010003747.1:0-97670 GCA_038373865.1 Uloborus plumipes | reverse complement strand
ATTTTCAAGCTCATCAAGGAAAGTATTGAAATCTGTCAAAGGGGTGTCGCTTTCGCAATTGTCTCAGACAGCATAACTAAGTGCAAAACATTACTGAAGAAAAAATATCATTTAAACCAGCATCTAAATATGTATCATTAGAATAGAAACATTGTAAAGTAATGTATATTTTCATGCATTAAAATCTTACAAGAACCAGCTTAAGATTGTTATCTATAGTCATCTTCGCGTCTTCTGCACAAATCATTAAGGAAGCTGCCCTCGATTTTTTTCCTCTTATACACTTGAAACCTTTGCTCGAGCAATGTAGTTCGTCGAATAGAGAGTAGTCATTAGCTAAGTAAGAGCTCAGTTTTAACTAAACAAAATTGAAATGAGCAATGCAAATCATATGTCACTTTTAATGCTGCCTGAGAAAAAAAAAAAAAAACTTGTTTAACTAATTGGTTTCAAACAACTCTCTAACAGCATATATCTTTATCTTGGAGAAAAATGGAAATATGTCCGTTTTTTGAAAATCGGGATGTACGTAGTCTATTGCTCAACTTTTTGTTTTCTTTTCAGAGGCATGAAACACTAAATCCAGTTGTTGTTGTCTAGTGATAGCTAAGCTGGCAATTTGGGGTGCGCTGCTTCACTTTTCTAATTGTACTGTAATTTGGTGTGAAATCCGACTACCAAAGTACATGCATATGTCACAAGGATCGGTTAATAGAGTTACGTAATAGTTATTTAACAGAGTTCCTAATAGTAAACAAGCACTTGCTGACACATTTCACACACGGGTTTGGAGGTTTAACTTAAAATACACTTCCTGGAAACTTTTAGTTTTATGATATTAGTGCCCTTTGCCTAATAGCTATAGGTTTGATGTTTTACCAGCCAATGAAGTACCACTTTTAGACCTTGCTTTCTCAGGTGTTACTTATATTTTATTGTCGGTTTTTACCAAAGGAGGATATGAAAATTCCATTTGTTACATTGTTTTGCTCTAGTAGAATTTTTATTCAGCTTTTTTTTCTTTTTGGCATAACTTTGAAAAAATAAAAAATTACAGATCATTTAACTATTTCTTATAACAAAATCATTCAAAATTGTGTAGCAAATAACGCTAGTGTAGTAATTGTGTAGAAATAACGTAGAACATTATTTCTCATACCCTAAATTTTATCCTCATACATTTTTTTATCTTAAATAACGACGTACTTTTGAGCCCCTGTTATATAACGTAAAAGTCAACAATAGCTTCCCAAGACAGCCTAGATCTATCGCATTAAAGTCTGCTGAAAGAAAATGGACATAAACCCACACTCTGTTTCTACATCTTTAAGAGTCACCAATTGGATTTGTTTTCAGAAACCCCCCAAACGACAAAATTTCTAATTAAAAAAAACCATTTATTTCTTCCGTTAAGCTATTTAAGAGCGATTACAAAAATATTTTCTGAAATAAATTTATCTAAATATGTACATATTTCAATTTAAAATATTGAAATCCTAATCGATTTTTTCATAAATTAAAGGTAAAAATACTTTTCCGAACTTTGTGTTAGTCGCTTGAGTGGTTTTTGAAACAAACGATTCAATTCATATATCATGTACATTGTACTTTGAACTGAGTGAAGAATTTTTCAAGATTCATTTAAGCTATACCGCGCAGATCTAAAACAATACGAAATGTAGGGGAGGAGCTACTAAATACCAATCAGTTACATTAACCATAATTATTATAAACTTTATAAAATGATTGTAGTCTATTTTGCATTTTTCGTTGTAAAATTAAATATATATTTTTTTCATTTCGTTTTTGCAACGTAACAGCTTAAGCTCTGTAATTAGAAACATGTGACAAGATTGTGTTTCCACTGCTAGCTATATATATGGCAAACTTAACCTGGCAGTATTGTGAACGCACGTGTTTCAGTTTATTACATGTGTTATGAGCTTTCTTAAACTGAAGTAAATTTAAGTATTACGCCTTTCTTCTTGTCTCAATTCAATATAAATAAATATCGCTAATTACTTTTGTAAGGAAAATAATCCTAACTTTTTTTTGTTATATTAGGATGTTAGTGCTGTTTCAGGAAAATATTATCAGTTTTAATTTATTTTGTAAATAGAGCTCCAAAAACAGTTGTATACTTCTCATACTAAGCATTATATATTTAAATCTTAAATTTAAATAGATATCCAGTATAGGTATGTCCAACCAGCGGTATGCGTACCACAGTTTGGCATATCGGAGTAGTAACTGTGGCATGCTTAATTACTAGTAGAATATGTTTTTAAAAAATTGAAAGTGGCACGCATTGTTTTTTTTTTTTTCTCGTCACATAGTGGGCCCCCCCTGAGTAAGGCAACACTTGCGATGTCGAACGATATGATTTCTTTAGTACCTCTGAAAAATGTTAATGTATGCAGTAAAAGCATTAATGGTTTCTTTGAACTTACAGAAACAATTTTCCAGTGAGTGACAGCGCAAAAAACATTCCCTTCAGGTCATAAAGCAAGTCTGATGATGACAAGGGAAATCCTGAACCAGGCATCAGGTCAACCTCCCCCCACTCTGATTTACACCCCGATGACATCGGAGGGGTTTTCTGGAGAGAGAGAGAGAGAGCTACAATTTATGGATCCGTTCTGTACGATCAAAGCCGGCAATTGCCACCTTGCCTTCATTCACAGGCTTTAAAATCGGTGCAGCAGCTAAACCATCAGGCTATGCGTTTAGGGTATCAAATTCGTCTGGTGATATTGACCGAGAAATGCCGTTTTTGGGGGGTTTTGGCCATAACTTTGCGAAGTTGAAGATTCCAAACACGATGATAAACGCAGTTTCTTGGAACTGAGGAAAACCACCTGCATCCATGTTTGTTTATATTAGTTTCACCATGAGAGCGGATTCTTCCTCACTTGGGGTGATGACTTAAAGACTACTAATTCAAAAGAACCGTTGGAGAACAGGAACAACTGTTGGTGTCTGGTTTTCCTCACTAATCTAAACTTTATCACATCGATGGCTTAGAGTGTGAACCAACAAACTCCATAACAGGTGGTCTTGTTTTCAGAAGGCAATAAGATCATGTAAGGTTATTCAAACGTTGTGTGATTGGATGATTTTAATCAGGCTCGTCCTTTTGAATTTTCAAGGGGAGAGGAGGTGAAGGGGTATATAATCAATGCATATTACATGAAAAACAGCGAAAACTAAGCCCATTTATATGTAGACACATTGATATTCTAAAGGGCGACTTACTGATTTCCGAAATAACGGGCCTGGTTTTATTACAACTTTTGGCGTTATTCGTTTTTCTACTGATGCAGCTAAAAATAGTGGCCAAGAAATTAAACTTATTTTTGACAGTACGTAAAGTTATCTGGTTCACAGTCTAAGCCAGTGATTTTAAAAACTTTGCACCTGTGCCCTCCTCCCTTTTCAAATGCAAAAAAACGTTCTACCAAACAAAACACTCAAACTTCTTAATATGATTTCATAAATGTTATCCTGTTGTTACTTAAAAAGGAGTTCCATATTTTATATGAAGTAGTTTCTATAAATACAATTACAATCATTATTTTTTATATTGCATGTATTCTAAATATTGATAGTTTTAGTAAATTTATCACCTCGAAAGAGAAATTATAGAAAAAGATGTTTCAAGTATAATATTGGTGAATTATTGATACTATATTAATAATACGAGTGGGCATGTTTCTAATCCCTAAATTTTTTAAAACCGCATTGTGATTGAAAAGATATTGCTGTTCTTAGTGCTGGGGCGATCAAACCCGAATGCTATGGCGATGTCATTTCGTTGTTTTTTAGTTTAGGACCCAGATTCAGCATTTTCTTTTGGTTGAAATATTTTAATAACTTCGGCGTAAAGTTCTTACAAAAATTTGATTCTTCCCTTTGAGTGGCATGTCCCACATACTTACAACCACTGGTCTAAGTCATGCGAGTGAGATTATCATTAAACTTTTGTGACATTTGCAGAGATGCTTATCTCACTACCCTCTCTGTAGCAATGGCGCACATCTCCAAACACTACGAAGTTTCTCTTCAGCTCTGAAAGCCCCCCTCCCCCAGAAAAGATTTAAATGTCCCTAAAAATACCCCCTCCCCTAAAAATTTCAGAGGTGCAGTTTGCGCCACAACCTACAAAAAAAAGTAGCAAGAGGTCTAAATTTAAATTACGAGATATAACATTGCTCTTTTTTATACGTGGACGGGAAATTTCACGGTGTATTTTTCTATTTTACTTAATCCTGTGATTAATAAATATAAGTCACTTGGCACACATTTTTGTACTTGGCATCATGAACCTCCCTCTTATGTATCTATCATTAGTTAGCAAGCATTTGTTTACTTGAACTATGGAAGGGGGGGGGGGCAATCCAGATATACGTTTTTTAAGCTTTGCAACAATAATACTTGGGAATTAACACCACTGTTACCAATAGCCTTTATAAAGTTTTTGAAAAAGGCATAACTTAATATTAATGGCCAGTGAAATAATAGATTTATTCATTTTTTATTATTCTTACCATTGCTGTCTCATTCACAGAGAAGACTGCATTGTGTAAAACTCAAGCAGTTAATAAAATCTGTTTATTCAATTATTGAAAAGAAATATTTGTCCCACGATGTTTTGTACTAATTTTATGTAATAAAATTTTCAAATATCCACATGTTAATTGTATTTTGAATATATTATTGTTATAAAAGGCAGCATGTTTCTCTCATGGAATAGTACAGCTTTAAAACTAGTTTCGAAAGAATTAATACCAAGTCTCCTCTGATGTTCAAATGCAAGTATGTTCATTACAGAAACAATACAATTATAGTATATTAAATCAGTTTCCTTAGCGCAAAAATCTATAAATGCTTTGCTTGCATTCAAATATAAAAATATGGAAAGTTATTCAACTCGGGTCACGTATATCACGAAAATTGTTGCTATTAAAATTAACCAACATGTCGCCACTGCAGTAACAGTTATCCTGAGTATCTTTACATTTCCTGTTTTTATGACATCATTTTAATTGTTAATTATGAGTTATGATTACGTGATATAAAAAACCGCAGGAAGATAAATAACTTAGAACTTTTATGATTGCATGAAAGCTGTAGTTGATGGAAAAATTGAGCTTGAATATTTGAAGTCGGCGTCAATAATTACCTTATGATCGCTATAAGGGCGATTCTCTGTAAACTGGTAATTTGCTGTCCGGACCGAGTATTTTTAAAATAATAAAGTGTAATAAAGTAATCGCTCTTAATACAAGTGAAGCATTAATACTCGGTGGCCCAATTGTATTTGGAGCGATAACAATTAAATTTTTTTTTCTAGAAATTATCTAAGCGCCAAAAACACAGTCCCCGGGCTGTCCCAATCGTATTCTCTAACTCTTCAAGGTAATATTCCAAAAATCCTATCAACACTACATAAATTTGGCAATTATTATCAAAAAATAGAATAATGCAGTCATATTTTTTTCATGGTATAAGGTCTAATTACGTATTTCTAAAACTTAAAATTGTCATGTAAATTCTGTCCGGAGATTTTTCAAACAGTCCCCTGAGTCAAATTCTAAGCTCCAATAGAAAAAATCTGTTCCTCTTGTAAATGTTTTGACATGAAGTTTAAAGCAATCAGTGTGAATTTGCTGAGAACGGTGCTGAAGCCACTTTGTTCAGTTTGAGAGCCACATTTGTGATGAAAGTATGCATCAGGGTCGTTGCGAAAACAGTCCTCTGGGACGTGATTTTATTAATGTCAATTAGTTTAATTATGAAATATATTAGTAATGTCCACAATTTGTGCCTAAATTTATAGGTAGTCTCGTAACTAATTATGTTCCAATAGTTTTGCAGATATTACGCAACAAAGAGCAAAAACAGTCACCTGGCACAGTCCCCAGCCTAGTTATACCAGGCGGGGGACTTAACCCCTATCACAATTGATCAGAAAAACACAAGCTTCAATTGTCCCTCTTTCAAACCAAAGTAATAGATTCATTTTCTGAGAAATAGTAAAATAATTATACGAACATTTCAAAAAACCATGCCAAGACAGATTTCGTGTGAAGAATGACAAGTTTACAGATAATCGCCCATAAACGTTTCATAGAATAAAATCCTGGTTTTTATCAATATGGTTAATCTTATACATCAAATACGGTTTTCAGTTTCATGAAATACTTCCTGGTTTAAAAAATATTTTTGCAGCTTACGTAAAACAACTTAGCATATTGGGTACAAACCATACAATTTTGGCGAAAAGAGTTACTAGTTGCTTGCATGGCAAAACCTGGTAAATCCTGCAAGCTTCCGTACAGTTTCCAGCAATTTGTTTTATTATGCTTTGGTTACTGAAATGAACAATAGAAGGTCGGAAATTACTTCGTAGCAGGTTAACCATTTAAGATCTTTTTTTTAACCCAATACATGAAGCTCAACAAAATAATCTGAAACATTTCCTCACCAAAAACATAAATGAATTACTTGAGAAATTTTACACACCCCGTGTATATGCAAAATGCATAAGCATTATGACCTATTAACGAGCTTTTAAATATATAAATATAGTTTTATGTACGTTGCCCCATAAGCATAAAAAACACACATAAGTAGAGGATACATTAAAATTTGAAAAGTTTGGTAGGAAAAAAAGCTACCCAACTACTTAAATGACGTTACATTCAATTTTTTTTAAAGCAATTCCTTTTGTGCTTCCTTATGCGCTAGCAAATTAACCACACACGCACAAAATCTCAAAATACATGTAAAAAAAAATATTTGTTTTCTAGACCACCAATTTAATATTAAAGATCACGTATGTTCTTCATATTTCTACCAAAATGTTAGAAATGTCGCTATAGAAAAATGCGATTAAACTGGAACGAAACTTATTTTACCTAATACCGATGAACTAATATAAAATCATCCTCGAAAGAATTGAGATTTTCTGTGGAGGTTACAAAAACCGAATCCCCCTCCCCCCAAAATATAAGGAGTATGTGCAGCAGTCTTAACTCATAATTTTAGACATTTTGTAATAAGTCTATTTCTGACTTTAAGTTACGACTGTAAACATTCAACATAAACACATATTGTAGTTTTAAAGTGGTTTTAATTTACTATTCAGTTGGAAGCTCAGCTATTTTAACTCATACCAATAATTTTTTACTGAATAGTTTAGTTTAGAAGAATAAACAATACGGATTGCTAATAATTATTTCCACTTCAAAAGCATTTATTATTGTAACAAAATATCAAAAGTGTTAATAGTAAAGATTGAATACAATTTTACGAAATATATAGCGCTCAAATATAAATAAACAAATATTTAAACTCAAAATTAACTATCGTATAATTACATTTAACTTCATAAAATTGGGAAAGATGTCCTATGAAATGCAAGGAACTGGCAGTCTTAATCATCGCTTTCTTCTTCATCCTCTCTTGGTCTTTTATAGTCAGGAACGTCTGGTAATGAAGATATGTTGCTAGCACGTTTTCTATCTCTGCTTTGTGCAGAGAATTCCCATTCAAACGAAGATTCTTGCTCTGTTGATGGCGGTGGGCCTGACGCAATAATAGATGCAACTGCTGGGTCAAAGCCACTAGTTGATGCAACTGCCGGGTCGAAGGCACTAGTTGATGCAACTGCCGGGTCGAAGGCACTAGTTGATGCAACTGCCGGGTCGAAGGCACTAGTTGATGCAACTGCCGGGTCAAAGGCACTAGTTGATGCAACTGCCGGGTCAAAGGCACTAGTTGATGCAACTGCCGGGTCAAAGGCACTAGTTGATGCAACTGCCGGGTCAAAGGCACTAGTTGCTGGTGAAGGTTTAGCCAGGGCCTTCAACTTTCCTTTCATTTTCTCAGATCGAACTTTCGTTGATTTTTCGGAAAAAGAGTGCTGCACATCTGTACTAGTTCCAGGCTGATTACTGTAAGAGTCCCATTTGACTCCTTTAAAGTCATTGATTAATTTGAGCAAACCCGAATAGGTTTCAGACAGTTTTTTACTTGTTTCGTTACGGAAGTTTTCGTCCAGTAAGTCAATATTCTCTGGCGAGATAAAGTTTGCCGCAGATATTTTGCAGTACTTTTTCTTTTCTAATACACGTATAAGCATAAAACGAGACGGGTTTGTAATGACAGAGATCCTTTCGGGCACAACAGGGTCAATTACGCCTTTGTCAGTGGTGGCAGTTCGGAAGCGACGGCAAAATGATCTAGTGGCAAATCCATGATCATCAACTTGCTCTAAATGCATTCCATTAACATCCAGAAACTGTTTCTCATCATTAAATAGAACTGAAATACTACTAGGATCGAAATGATATACATCGACTATAACAGTTTTAAGCGGCGATATAAGCAAGTTCTCAATACAGCAACTTAACATAGCCAATTTATTATGCGTACTATCTATTACGATCTTCCCACCTTCTTGACGTATCATGACGAACTTTTTACGTAAACAAATTTAAAAAAGCCAAACAATCTCCTTTCAACCAGAAGAGCACAACCAAGCACTTTAGCTTATATATATACTTTGCAAACGTTGAGCATGCGCAGATCCGTAAGATTTTTTGCCTCGAAGACTGACAAACTGAAGTACCAAATCTTTATTATGAGATTATGTCAAAGCAACGAATTGAACTGGCATACTGAATGAATTCAACTTTAACCGTCTTCTAAATTAAAGTTAGGATTGAACTTTTTATAAAAAACTTTCTTACAAGGATAAAAAAGAGAAAATCTATGTATTTCGGTTACATACTGAAATTTTTTCGAATAGAATTTAAAATATCACTCTATGAAGCAGGCATGATTCTGCTGTTCTTCACTTTTATGGTAAGGTTTTTAAAAAAAAATTTCTTTACATGCAGGCATTTATTTTTATGGGCGATTCTCTGTAAACTCGTCATTTTTCACACGAAATCTGTCCGGGCATAGTTTTTTTTTAATGCTGGTATAATTATAATACTATTGCTCAGAAAATGTATCTATTACTTTGGTTTGAAAGAGGGCCAGGTGAAGCTTGTGTTTTTCTGATAAATTGTGATATGGGGTAAGTCCCCCGCCTGGTATAACTAGGCAGGGGACTGTGCCAGGTGACTGTGTTTTTGCTCTTTGATGCGTAATATCTGCAAAACTATTGAAACATAATTAGTTACGAGACTACCTATAAATTTAGGAACAAATCGTGTGCGTAATAACTAATATGTTTCATAATTAAACTAAATGACATTAATAAAATCACTTCCCAGAGGACTGTTTTCGCAACGACCCTGATGCATGTTTTCATCACAAATGTGGCTCTCAAACTAAGCAAAGTAACGTTTCATCACCGTTCTCGGCGGTTTCGGCAATTTCACACTGATTGCATTAAACTTCAAGTCAAAAAACATTTGCAAGTGTAACAGATTTTTTTTCTATTGGAGCTTTGAATTTGTCCCAGGGGACTATTTAAAAAATCTCCGGACAGAATTTACATGACAATTTTAAGTTTTAGAAATACGTAATTAGACCTTATATCATGAAAAAAATATATCTGCATTATTCTATTTTTAGATATTAATTGCTAAATTTATGTAGCGTTGATAGGATTTCTGGAATATTACATTGAAGTGTTAGACAATACGATTGGGACAGCCAGGGGACTGTGTTTTTAGCACTTAGATAATTTCTAGAAAAAAAAAAAATTAAATTGTTATCGCTCCAAATACATTTTGGCCACAGAGTATTAATGCTTTTCTTGTATTAAGAGCAATAATTACTTTATTACACTTTATTATTTTTAAAATACTCGGTCCGGACAGTCAATTACCACTTTACAGAGAATCGCCCTTATAACTATTTATTTATTTATTGGTTTAGAACAAAACTGTAGATCTTTTGAAACTTAGAGTTATTTGAGTCTGTATATGCGTCCATTGGTGACTTGTTGAGGAATTTTTTTTTATTTTTTCCCCCCTTTTATCAAGAGGATTGAAAAGTTGAAATCGTACATAATGCGATGTTGTTAGACGTTTTTTATCAACAGAGAAAAACAACAGAGAAGAAATTTCATAAAAGCTTTAATTTTCCTAAAAAGTAACACATGATGTTTCTTACATTTTTCTTCGCTTTTATCATAGCTTTTCCATAAAATATGTAGCCGAGAGGGGGGTACATATGGACAATTTTTTATGTTATTCAAAAAACTAACCTTTTCCATTTTATTTTCTCAATTGTTTTAGTAACCATAATCTTACACCTAATCCCTTCAAATATGTGTGCTCAAATATTCAGAATTGTGACATCATTTTTTTGAATATATATATTTTTTAAATTAACAAAAATTGTCCACATGTGCCCCAACATGGGATACATTTGAACACCATAAATCAAACAATATAAATAATTTAAAATGGCAAAGACAAATTGAATTCTTATAGATTGGACACTCACTTCATTCACCCAAATTTTTTAGACTAAGCTGCTGTTTTTGTCCCCTTCAAAAATTACTTTTGGACTGGGTACGAATGTTGATATTCCAGACTCATCAAAACTTAGAAGTCTTTTTTGAATGGACTTATATCACCCCATAGTATCTATTTCTTTTAAACATCAATAATTTCTGCATTAAAGACCCTGGTTAAGCTTTTATTCTTCATTCTTGAAAAACAGAGTTTTGGATATGCCTCACAGAGCTATCGGCCTTCCTTCAGTTGATACCAGATATTCTATTATTTTTTTATGTGTTAAGAAACTGAATTTAGAGCTTCTGCAGAGTTCAACGCAATCATTCTAATATGTACATAGGTTAGGCCATTATTGTACTTATTTGAAATGATTTTATATGTTACGGAAATATTTTCTTTCCCACTTCACTTGTAAAAAATGTATTGACTGTCGTACTTCAATCCAAACGTAAATTGCTTCGCTTATACTAGGAGTGAAAGTGAGTCTTTGTTCGTCATTTAATAAATTATTTTATACACTCTATTTCTTCATTTTTTGTTATAGCTATAAATGCATAGCATTAGGGGCGCATTTAGACTGTCCATAAATGCCATGAAAGCAGTGTCTAAACGTGCCCTTTAGCTAGATGTTTCTAATTTTGTTAAACCTATTCTAGATTTTTTTTTTGAAATATGTGATTAATTAATCAGCATATTTAATAAACAATCTATTTACTTTTAGATAATCAATCTTTATAATGTAATAAAAAGATGTATTCATTAGCGTGCGAACAAATCCAGCGTAAATTACTCTTAAGTCTCAAAATTGCTTGATTGACAGAAATCAGAATATTTTACTGCCAATCACTTCAAATTTTTATTTAAAGTGGATTGTAATGTTGCTATTGAAGAATATTTTTTCACTATTTTCTCACATTTTTAAGATTGGAAAAGTTGAACTGTCGACATGTGCTGTTCTGATGTGTCCCCTTTCCCCTAAAGTCTGTGTTTTGTATGCGATAGTGAAAAATATGTTACAATAAATCCTCCACTTTCATTTACATGTTTTAAAGAATAAAAAATATTCATATGCTTTTTGAAAGATAACCAAATATGTATTCAATAACCTAAAAGTTGAAGGTAATCTGTACTTTCGATTAGAGTGTAGTTACAGAAGTTTATCATAAAAAGATTTTGGATAAACTGATGCATATTTTTTATTTAGCAATCATATAAAAGCAATGAAGATCGACCGTTACATGTACAAGAAAAGGGAACTATTACAAACTATTCCAAATAAGTGCATTATTGTAATTATTTGAAATGCTTTTATAATTTACGAAAATAAACATTTTCCCCACTTCACTTGTAAAGATATGGGTGATTCTACGGTCAATGCGTTTTTTGTGTACCTAAAGAAAAAATAATCTGTTTAATTTCACACTTATTATATCACTAGTAGCCGCTATTTTTATGATTGTAGTGGTAAGGGCCAGACGAAATTTCAATTTTTGGGGGGTTTATCGACACCAGGCGAAAATGCGTTGCCAGGGGAGTGACACTATTGGCGGAATTCTGGTTTGATTTACAATTATTTCACTTATTTTTCGGTGTAAAATCATAGTATGGACTCATTTCTATAAGACCTGTATTCAAAAAAATTTTTCACGTTGTAATAAAAGGAAAAAAATCAATCCTGAAAATGCGACATGTTGCATACAAGTCGCACCGCAGATCCCAAATAAAAATATTTCCCGCATTATTTACGTTCATTCAAATTACTTTCACAGGGCCAATTAGGATTAAAAATGAAATTCATTATGCTTATAGCACAGTTTTAATGTATATTTACCCTTTTTTTGAACAAAAATGCCAGGGGGGTGACGCCAGAGAAGTGACAAAATCACACATTACCTATAAAAACAGCATCACGCGTTCTTCTTACCAGAACTTCAAGTAAACCATGATGGCTGCACACAATAAGCATTACATTGTACATACGCATACTTATTTAACGATGAAATATCAAAAGTTATAGGGTCACCTGGGGTAATTCCTGGTCAAAAAGCATTAACATCCAATTATCACAAAATCTATCTAAGTTAGAGTTACAAATTTTGGTATAGAGGAAGCACATTGGGATGTCCATCGAATAAAATATTCATGCTATCAACAATACATAATGAACTTGAGTAATTGTCGTTAATTAGTGACCAGGAATTGCCCCAGAGATGGGGTAATTCCTGGCCACTTACGGGGCAATTATTGGTCACTCAAATGATTGATGAAAATGCATACATTTTGTAAGCACATTATTAATACAAGTTATTAAACTAATTAGATAAAGAATTTATTTATATATACAGGGTGTCCCAGAATTGCGCATACAAATTTGGAGGGTAGGTAGAGAATGTCATGAGGAGCCATAATTACATAGGAAAGCATGGACGGAAACGCACCCCTATCGAGATAATGAGACACAAAGCCAGTTAGGACGCAACACAGAATATTGTGTAAAACGCTTTATTACACACAAAAAAAAAAATAGTAAATGGTATAAGAACATCACAGGATGTGTTCGAAGTTGCGGCCATTCTCTTGTATGCACGCATGACATCTACGCTACATGGATTGGCGGACATTTTCAAAAATGCCGGGCATTTCAAGGATCCTAGCAGCAGTGGTAGATATTCGCGCCACAAGGTCAATATCAGAAGTGACGGGCGTATCATACACTTGGCTCTTCATGGTGCCCCAGAGATAAAAATCTAAAGGATTAAGATCCGGTGATCTGGGAGGCCAAGCGACAGGACCACCACGCCCAATCCACCTGTTTGGAAATGTCCGCCAATCCATGTCGCGTAGATGTCATGCGTGCATACAAGAGAATGGCCGCAACTTCGAACACATCCTGTGATGTTCTTATACCATTTACTATTTTTTTGTGTGTGTAATAAAGCGTTTTACACAATATTCTGTGTTGCGTCCTAACTGGCTTTGTGTCTCATTATCTCGATAGGGGTGCGTTTCCGTCCATGCTTTCCTATGTAATTATGGCTCCTCATGACATTCTCTACCTACCCTCCAAATTTGTATGCGCAATTCTGGGACACCCTGTATAGCTAATTAAACACTGTATTTAGTTTTTTTAAGGAAGAATGCAATTGAATCGTTTATTTCGAAAACGTAACATCTCTATTTTGATCTCCTCTGTCTCTTTAGAAAATTAAACAGCGCACGGTTATATTTTCGAATGTCATAATCAATGGTTATTTGGCAAATTATTGCAGTAATTGTGTACTTAACTAAAGGCATTTTTTCATTGATTATGACATTCAAAAATACAACCGTGTGCTGTTTAATTTTCTAAAGAGACAGAGGAAATAAAAATAGAGATGTTACCTTTTCGAAATAAACGATTCAATTGTTTTCAACATAATAGCTTTACTTAATAAAACTTAGCCAAAATACTTTTTATACACTTTGTATGCAATAGCTACAGCTTTTATATCTGTTGTGAATGAATCTTCACTAACCAAATAAATAGGTCTATAAAAAATATGGTGCACATGCACCATACACACTGAGCACATGCTTCTGTCTGTTATGAACAGGTTAAGGTGAACAGTTAAGTGAATAGTACAATGCAGTTACAATTAAGCATTTTTCTTAGTATAATTAAGAATAATTATTAAAACTTATAAAATAATTGGATGAAATTTAACAGAAAAATTCAGTATATTGTGTACTTATCATTAACACATAAGAATGTTACATTGCGGTTACAGTTAACTTTGCAGTTAAGGCTCACAGAGTTACATATAGTTTAAATCAATAGCATATGGGCAATTCCATGGTGTCGGACGTAAAAAACGAAAAAATATTTTTTAGTTTTAGTTCCATTTATCAAATATGAACTGAATAGAAATGATTAAGTTGGTATTCAAAATACTCGCTACATCATAATGAATAAAAAAACATGTTAGTTTTTTAAAATAGATCTCTTAAATAGAAATTAAGAAGATTTAAAGAGTTGGTGTCGGACGTAAACACACAAATAGTAAAATTGGAGATTCACTTAAAATTCACTGAAACTCTGCGAATTGGCTTACCTTTTAATTTCAAAAACAGCTAAGATCGATAGTATACTTATGATTAAAGCATATTTTACAGTTTTTTAATGATATTGTTTTGAATAAAATGAACTTGGAACTACTTTTACCTTGGTGTCGGACGTAAATTAGTGGTGTCGGACGTAAACTCTTCGAATTGGACCTAAACCGTTGTTCTTAAATGCAATGATTACAGTTTTAAATAAGAAAATTAGCTTTAATTTTATTCCTAGGTCACACATATTATTTTTTAACATTTAAAAGGGTTCATCAAATTTAAACTGCCCCTTTTTCCTGTCGGGATCGGAGAACGAATACGTTTATAATGTCACGTAATTTGTAAAATATTTCGTCCTCAGTTCTTGGCCATTTAAAATAACCTTTAGAACTATGCATAACTGATACTACAATGTAATTTTTTTGGTGATACATCCAAGACAAAGCATGGCATCATGCGTTACCACAACCTAGTCATTGATGTTTACTGTATCAAGATCTGCAGATTCTTCGATCCCGGAATTATCAGATTCTTAATTTGTTATCACGTGATATTTCACCAATTTGAACTTAATTGTGTCCAACTGATTTGGCAAAATGAGCAGATTTGATGTTTGGAATATAGAAAACAGCTTTCCAGTGCTGATGCAAATGCTTTGTATCTATGTGTATATCTTTTGCTGGAATATACTTTATGTGCATATTTGGATTTTAAAGTGCTGAAACTTGAGAAAATTGCTCCGCTTTTGTCACCGTCATTTTTCCCGCTTTAACGCACCGCCAAACGATTTTTTTCACAGTGCCTCCTATGGCATCAACCAGCAAATATGAATATTAATCAGTACACTGATAAAAAATGTAAGCATCCACTTGTACAGATCGAACTACGAAATCAATGTGTTCTGACTCTTTGCGAAACAGAATACAGGTTGTGTTGTGATGATCTAGCCTTTAAAACTTTAGATGAATACTTACGAGTTGGGTTGCTGTTCTTTTCAAAGAAATAATATGTATATACACTTTTTATTAATTCAAGAGTTTCCAGAACAACTCAGATGCATTGTAAGTGTCTTAATATAAATGTCTCATGAGGAGAAAAAAACTTTGAAAGTATTATTATGAAGCAACATTTACTATTTAATAAGTGAATTTAAAGTATATGTATGCACAGTAAAGTCAAAATTATTTTTTTTTAATCATGCTTCACTTTAACTTTGTAATTAAAGGCAAAATATGGAGAATCACAGTTGAAAACAAGTGTTATATAAGGAATGTAACAGTGTCGGACGAAAACGGTGTCGGACGTAAAAAAAATCTTTACGTCCGACACCTAGATTTTAATTAAAAATTTTTACTTGTCACAAAATGTTAATTGGTTACATCAATAAGACCGAAGATCTTACTTTGTATACAAAGTTAGATGTATGTAGCTTTAAAATTATTGGCCCAGCATAATTAATTGTACATTTTGGTGTCGGACGTAAAACACTTAATGTGCCCCATGGGAATTCTGTCACAAATCAAAATGAATTATATTCTCACACATTTTTGCAACATCACCTGTTGTACATTGAATATGTAAATAGTTATTCGTCTTAATTCATAATTTTAGTATGTATATTTTGGAAAAAACAGAGCTTCTTTGAGAGTCGTCAAATGTAGCTTGAAAACGCTCTGGATGTTGACCTTAGTTTGACCTCTTGTAACTTAGTTAAAACATAAGTTATCAAAATTTAGACATGAATTTCAAAATATACAACTCTTTACCTTTAAAATGATACCTTGTTTGTTTAGAAATATTAATTTTGAAAATTTGACCATCTGGTTGACCTTATCGTGGAATTGCCCATATGTCAATAATAGGTGAAATAATAATCCATAAATATTAAAAAAAGGACTGACCAGGAATTACCCCACTGACCAAGAATTACCCCAGTAGCCAGGGGCATTATTTGGAGCCTTCCTGTAAATTATTCAAAACAATAATGGTAAATCCAGAACTATTTTTCAGTAACTGACATGGTACCTAATTCAACCAAAAAAACGAAAAAGAAAAATATTCAGAAGTTTGAGTTTGATCACGATCTTTGTACAAATGTATCAAAACTAAGGCCAATCTTGTTTTACGAAATTTAACAAGCGATTTTTAAAAGATTTTTTTTTTCAAACTAAATACACAGTCAACTCATAATTAAGTAATGAATTGCAATGAAGATAGTTCAGAGTACCTCTGTGATTTTTTTCATTTTGCTGAAGGATTATTAAGACATAAAAAGGACTGTGACCAGGAATTACCCCAGAAACTTGCTGACCAGGAATTGCCCCGGGTGACCCTACTTACCAGGGGAAATACTACAGCGACTGGCGCAGTAAGCTTTGAGGCACTTTCAACAAGAACTTATGCAATAATATTCGAATGTTTTTAAAACCTCTTCGCTTGCTTTTAACTTTACTCAGTATTACACTGGTTATTCGCAATCAACGTCAACCTTATGCATTTTTCTGCTAAATTTCAATCTTTGAAGTTCGCCAGGTGGATGTGACTGTTGATATGGCCCGTTGAAAAGTGTATTTTTTTTAAATAATAATAAATATTTTTTCAATGTTTACTGATGAAAAAGGTTTCTCTGTTAATGGAAGTGTATGATTATGGTAAAAAACATTATGCCACGTTAGCAAAAATTGAGCGTCGAACATGTTAGTATAAAAACTAGTATTTGGACAGGCCAGGGGAGTATACATTTATGACTAATTTCGCCTGTAAATGCTAAAATAAAATAATTGCAGTGAATTAATTGGGTGGTCCATATAAAAGATAAGTCTGTAATGCTTCTGCATACAAAAACATTAATAAAATCAATTTTACATGAAGTTTTTCCATTGCCCGTCTGAATTCAAATAGCGTAGAATGACCCGTATTATTACGTATTTCTAAAACTTAAAATTGTCATGTAAATTCTGTCCGGAGTTTTTTCAAACATTCCCCTGCAACAAATTCAAAGCTGTAACACAAAAAATCTATAACTTTTTCAAATTCTTTTTGGCATGAAGTTTAAAGTAATCAGTGTGAATTTGCCGAAATCGCCGAGAACGGTGTTGAAACGCTATTTTGCTTAGTTTGAGAGTCACATTTGTGATGAAAGTATGCATCAGGATCGTTGCGAAAACAGTCCCCTGGGAAGTGATTTTATTAATGTCAATTAATTTAATTATAAAACATATTATTTATTATGTCCACGATTTGTGCCTAAATTTATAGGTAGTCTCGTAATGTTCCAATAGTTTTGCAGATATTACGCAACAATTAGCAAAAACACAGTCACCTGGTACAGTCCCCTGCCTAGTTATACTAGGCGGGGGACTTACCCCCTATCATGATTTATCAGAAAAACACAAATTTCAATTGGCCCTCTTTCAAACCAAAGTAATAGATTCATTTTCTGAGCAATAGTATTATAATTCTACGAACATTTCAAAAAACCGTGCCCGGACAGATTTCGTGTGAAAAATGACGAGTTTACAGAGAATCGCCCATATATTTGAATTTATAAGAGACATTTTGTGAATTGTTCTTATTGCTGGAGCTTTGATTTAAGATAACTAATACTTTGACAATGTATGCAGTTAATAAGGTGAAACGTACTGTTGTTAGATCATTAACAAAATTATTTAATAAAATTGACGCGAATTTTATAAAAAGTAACGTAAATAAAGAGGATTTAGACCAATTTTTGGCAGAATTATTTTTAAAAGACAAATAGCTTAACTTCTGATTAAACTTATAATTACTCAAACTCAATTTACGATGAAAAAAAAAAAGGGGGTGGGGGTAGAGTTAGTGTGATAGCGCGACCAATAAAAACTTGCTTGTTGTGGCTGATCCTTCTTATTGCAAAGTGAAGAGATCCATTATACTTCCAGTTAATCAGGAATCTCTTCGTGTGGACAATCAGTAATAAGTAACACAATCATTAGGAATTTTTCTATTTTAATTTGCTGACTTTTGTGGAGTATACAAGAAATATAGCGTATGTTGTCACTTACACTTCATGCCCCCCCCCCCCTACGCTTCATAAAAATCACCTGACCAGTTAGGAGTTGCAACTTTTTTTTTTTATGTAATTGACTTCTCGTCCTTAAGAAGCCCGTCACTGGTACATTTAGATTCAAAATTCATGTATTAAGGTAGGACATTTTTGAGGATTATTCAACCGCAAAACAAAATCGGCTTGAGTAATGTGCAAATAAAATGTTTGATTTCTGGTTACTTGGAGTCAAGCACTGTGAAACTTGAAAAATCTTACGTTTTTATGCGAAAATCTTATTTTTGCATATTAGTATTGCATGTCAGTTTGATATCAACTTATTTTATTTTTAATAATGTTAAAAGAGATTCCTTTGTGATGAATTTATTATCAGAGATTTACTCTCACGTGATTTATAAGAAAACTCACTTTTTTATGAAACCATTGGCTGTCCGAAGCGAGTATTTTAAACATGGGCGATTCTCTGTAAACTGGTAATTGGCTGTCCGGACTGAGTATTTTAAAAATAATAAAGTGTAATAAAGTAATCATTGCTCTTAATACAAGTAAAGCATCAATACTTTGTGGCCCAATTGTATTTGGAGTGATAACAATTTAATATTTTTTCTAGAAATTATCTAAGCGCCAAAAACACAGTCCCCTGGCTGTCCCAATCCCATCGTCCAACTGTTAAAGAGAGTATTTCAAAAAGCCTATTAACACTACATAAATTTGGCAATTAATATTTAAAAACAGAATAATGAAGCTATATTTTTCTTATGAAACAAAGTATAATTACGTATTTCTAAAACTTAAAATTGTCATGTAAATTCTGTCCGGAGTTTTTTCAAACAGTCCCCTGCAACAAATTCAAAGCTGTAATACGAAAAATCTATAACTTTTGCAAATCCTTTTTTGCAGGAAGTTTAAAGCAATCAGTGTGAATTTGCCGAAATCGTCGAGAACGGTGTTGAAACGCTACTTTGCTTAGTTTGAGAGCCACATTTGTGATGTCCTCTGGGAAGTGATTTTGTTAATGTCAATTAATTTAATTATAAAACATATCAGTTATTATGTCCACGATTTGTGCTTAAATTTATAGGTAGTCTCGTAACTAATTATGTTCCAATAGTTTTGCAGATATTACGCAACAAGGAGCAAAAACATAGTCACCTAGCACAGTCCCCTGCCTAGTTATACTAGGCGGGGGACTTACCCCCTATCATGATTTATCAGAAAAACACAAACTTCAATTGGCCCTCTTTCAAACCAAAGTAATAGATTCATTTTCTGAGCAATAGTATTATAATTATACGAACATTTCAAAAAACCGTGCCCGGACAGATTTCGTGTGAAAAATTACGAGTTTACAGAGAATCGCCTACATAATAAAGTGTAATAAAATAATTATTTCTTTTAATTCAAATTCAGTATTATTACTTTACAGCCCAATAGTATTTAGATCCTAAAAACAGCCCCCTGGCTGTCCCAAATCCTATATTCTAACAATTAGAGGTAATATTTCAAAAAACCTATTAACCACATAAATTTGGCAATTAATGCCTAAAAATAGAATAATGTAACTATACTTTTTATGAAAAAAAGGTCTAGTTACTCATTTCTGAAACTTATTATTGTTATATTAGTGCTATCCGGGTTTTTTTCAAACAGTCCAATGCCAAAAATTCAAAGCCGCAAAAAAAAAAAAAAAAAAAAAAAAAAAAAAAAAAAAAAAAAAAATCCGTTACTTTTGCAAATGTTTTTTGGCAAGAAATTAAACGCAATCAGTGTGAATTTGCCAAAACTGCCGAGAAAGGTGTTGAAATCCCACTTTGCTTAATTTCAAAGCCACATTTGTGATGAAAGAATGCATCTTGGTCGTTGCGAAAACAGTCCTCTGGAAATGATTTCATCAATATTTATTACTTTAATTATGAAACATATTATTTATTATTTCCGTGATTTGTTTCTAAATTTGTCGGTGGCTTTGTAACGAATTATGTTACAATTATTTTGCAAATATTACTTAACTAAGTGAAAATAAACAATCCACTCGCGACATTCCCCTGCCTAGCAGTACGGCAGGGGACTGGCCCTCTTTTGAACCGAAGTAATAGATTCAATTCCTGAGCAATATAATTACACTAACATGTCAAAAAATCTACCCAGAGAGCTTCTGTATAGGAAATTACGAGTTTACAGAGAATCGCCTAGATATTAACAGTTTCAAATGAAAAATGAAGTAGAAAAAAAAAGTCAAAAAATACGAATTAAACTTTTAAGGCGGACCATAGATCTTTTAACTTGCATTTAGGAAAATCAAAAGCATGAAAAGCAATTCTAACACCGAAAGGTTTGACATTAGTACTATGCTACACTGCAACCTTTCTTGACAACAACACCGTGACGTCAGCGTGATGTTAGCCTATGAAACACGAGCTAGATAAAACGTCACAGCCTACTTGGCGAATTAGAGGAAATCGCTGACTGCTTGTGAGCTCTTATTGGCTCCTCCCGTAGTGACGTTCAGTGTCAAGTTAAGTTGCATTTAGGTATACCAATATTCACCGAGATATGAAATGCACCTTTTTGTGAGTGACCTCTTTTTGCACTGGCAGTCAATTATACCTTGGGGGGGGGGGGGGGAGGATATTATAGCGGCTAACAAGGGTTTAAAGCTTTTCTGCCGCGCTAAGCTCAAACGTAGTATCTACAAACGATCTCCAACTAAGATACTGCTCTTTCTGTTTAAAGTTTTGCGCCCCTAATGTATTTTCAGGAGGAACGTACAGTGTGCTTTTTTAGAAATTGTAAAAACTTTTGCAGTGTGCTTTTACGTATCATAGCATAATATTTGCGCGTAGCCGCCCTAGTCGCGGGACCCTGGGCAGTTGCCCGAACTGCCCGGCCCTGGAGAGCCGCCATTGGTTATAGAGCTGGTTATGTTAAATATTTCAGAAACCAGAACTGAAAATCAAATGATTTCTGACCCATATGTTTAAAATGATCATTTGAAATTTCCGTAAGAGTACTTTTTCTCCAATTAAAGGTACTGCTTTGGATTTGGGTTATCTCACTGCAAACTCTCTCTAGCTTCGTGAGGTGTCTTAATCACTGGCATGTCTCTCAGTGGTGCAGCGAGAGAAATCTTTAATGGAGTAACTTAATTTCAGACACACATACATAAATACGTTTAGATATATAGATTGGAAGATTTTTTATTTTTCTGAAACAAGATAAAGACTTGAAGTTGCCGCCATTACCCATTTCCCTTTAACCCTTTAACGTCAGGTGTGCCGAATCCGGCAGATACCTATAGAATAATTTTGCCTCAGTAGCTAAGTGAGTTATTCCACAATAGAACATTGTGACGTTTTCGGCACATTCGTATCTGCCGGCGGCAGAAAGTATTCGAAAAATAGGTGGGCGTGCTTAATATGGTCTCCCTTGATTGAGATTTGGAAGGGGGAAAAATATTTCCTGGGGGGGGGGGGGTAAAAAATGTTGACCATGAAAGGTTAAATTTCTTCCAGGTTTTATAACGAAGAGTGAATTTATGAATCCTGAGCTTAGTTTGATTTTGAGAACTTCTTCATAGCGTAAATTAATGCTCCGAGGAAGAATAAATACTATATTTAAAAAAGTCAATTTAAGCAAGTTCTTCTACATTGATCTCTGAAAAGCGCAATAGCATGCTATCTTTAGGAACGTTAGGTTGAGGTGAGAGTCTGGTGATCCCTTTAGAAATTGTTTGTTCTTTGAAACCTAATTTTATATTACCTTTGATCATACAAGGAATACTGGATATATAGATATATACATGTCCTTCGAAAATTATTTGACACTAAAGTGTTCAAAACGTAACTTAAGGGCTTGTTTGGTAACAATATAAAGTTCTCCGCAAGAAACTTCAAATTGAAGTCCTAAACACAAAATTTTGGGCCTATTTTTTCTAAGTTAGGGGAGAAGGACGGGTAACCGGGCTCTCCTCCTAAAAATTCCAAAATCAAAATCCAAGAATTGAATTTTTGGGTTATCTTCGATATTAGGCAGGTAATAGGCATCAGAAGCTCTCTCACGGACATTTTTCGAAATTAAATTAAAAAAAAAAAAGCAATTGTACATGCATACCACATGTGTGCACTTCTGCATCTATATTATTTTATAATTTCATTGGAGCGATGATCCATGCCGCCCGCTTGGCAACGCTACTGTATATCTAATGACTAATTCTAGTGATGTATTTCGGACTGGTGATAATAATTACAAGGAGATTCAAACACTATATAATAGGGTGGAGCGAAAAAAGCAAAGTTTTTATTTTCTAATCGTAATAGTGCGGAAAAGTTGCGATTGATGAAGACTTACAAAAAAAAAAAAAAAAAATTAAATCGGATAATATCTTCCGATCCCGCAACGAGCCTGAAATTTTGAAAAAATGAAAATTTTCATGTGTTTTTAGCGATTTTTTAAACTTTTTGTTTTATTTTAATTCTCTTGGACGGAAAAGTTACAATCGGTGAAGCCTTCTGAAATTTAAAAAAATATATTGAGATCGAATAATACCTTCTGATCCAGGAACAAGCCATAAAAACCAAAAAATTGGAAATTTTCAGTTTTTTTTTTTTGGGGGGGGGGGGGATTAAAATTAAAAAAAAATGTTCTCTTTTTTTTTCTTATTTTTACCCGGTATCATAGCGTAAAGAATTTTAAAAAGCACTATATTACTCTTAAACATTATTTTTTTTCTTGATTTTTAGGTATCTTCTAAACATGTAAAACTACCAGTCTTTACAACAATGAAACACTTTCAAATAATAGAAAATTACAAAATATTTTCCAAAATTTCTACAATCCAGTATAAAACCCACTAATAAGATACCCACTCGCAAAAAAAGGCTAATTTTAATCACTAAACGATAAACGGTTTTAGTGCCTAACTAATTACATACAATTTCTTAACCACCTCTTGAAGTCTGTGCCTTTTATAAACTGTTAACTAACCTAACTGACTACCCACAGAATCCTTTAATATTAATTTAATTAAAAACTTATTTTTGTTCAGTCTTTAAAATTAAACCTAGTTAGGTTAGGTATTGAGTAGAATGAGACTGCAAAAGGCAATTAAAAATTAAGAAACGAACGTATAATGAGGTAGATATTAAAATAGTTTATCGTTTCGAGATAAGAGATATTGTTCATTTTATGAGTGAGTATTTTTTTCAGTGGATCTTTGTACTGAAAAAGTCCAAAAAATTTAACTGATAAGCATGGATAAAAATTTTTATGTAAATGTTATCTACAGTCGACGCTCGTTATAACGACCGCACGTTATAAAGACCATCCTAATATAACGACCGGTGAAAAAAATCCCCATCTGTATCCCAATATACTGTATGTTCTACATCTTTCAGCGACCACTCGTTATAAAGACCGTTTTCTGTAGGACGGAGACGGTCGTTATATCGAGCGTCGACTGTATTATGTAAATGTTATTATTATGTTATGTTGGTTCCTACAGTAGCACAGTCCCAAGCAAAGTGGAGCAAGGTGTAGCCAGGGATGTCATTTCAAGTTTTTCCAGGGGGGGGGGGCAAAGGGTCCAAACACAATGCAATTTCATCGGAAAACACCAAAAACCACGCCCACTTTTATGTAAATATATTGATTTTTCAAAGTCAGGGAGGGGGCAATTGACCCCCCTGCCCCCCGTAAATGACGGGCCTTGGTGTAGCAAAAATTAAGGATTGGAAAGCATTTGACAAGGAGAGGGCACTGCGGGGAAGGCAAGGCATAGTTATGCCCCACACACCCCTATTTGCTTTATGCAAAAAATGTTAAAACACGTTATCATGAAAGCTGAACATTTGAAACACGATTGCAGAGAATTTTGTGCTTAAAAGGTCACTATCGAGCATCTCGATGATGATTTTAGAACACATTTGATATGAAAGCCATAAATATAATGAATGTATTAGTCTAGAAGACAAAATAAATTTTAGATTTTGTTGATTTCTAATTTTTCATACACAAAATTATTTTTAAATAAAAAACAAAATCGCCATTGAAAAACAACCGGGAACTAAAAAGAAAAAATAATACATAATATTTACACACATTTTCTTACCCATACCTATTAACTTTGTTTAACTTTTTCAGAACAAAAATCCACTGAACAAAACACTCACTCATAAGATGAACAATATTTTTTAACTTTAAACGATAAACTATTTTAATACTTACCTCATTATGGTGTTAGTTTCTTAATTTTTAATTGCCTTTTGCAGTCTCATTATATACACTACTTAACCTAACTAGGTTTAATCTTAAAGACTGAACAAAAATTAGTTTTAAATTAAATTAATGCTGAAGGATTCTGTGGGTAGTCAGAGTTAGGTTAGGTAACGGTTTTTAGAAGGCACAGACTTCAAAAGGCGGTTAAGAAATTGTATATAATTAGTTAGGCATTAAAAATGTTTATAGTTTAGTGATTAAAATTAGCGTTTATTTTGCGATTGGGTATCTTATTTAGTGGGTTTTCGTACTGGATTGTAGAAATTTTGGAAAATATTTTATAATTTTCTGTTAGTTGAAAGTGTTTCATTGTTGTAAAGAATGGTAGTTTTGCATGTTTAGAAGATACTGTTAGAAGATACCCTTAAACAAATACTGTCGGTTCCAAGAAATATTATTCGATTAAACGGGGTATTCGATTAAGCGGGGATCTTTAACATTATGTCTGTGGCATCGGTTCCAAGATATTTTATTCGTATAAGCGGGGTATTCGTTTATCCGTTATCCGATTAAGCGGGGACGACAGTACCCAAAAAATCAAGAAAAAATTAATGTTTAAGAGTAATATAGTGCTTTTTGAAATTCTTTACGCAATGATACTGGGTAAGAAAAAATAAAAAAAATGAGAACATTTAAAAAAAAATGTTTTAATCCCTCTCAAAAAAGCTGAAAATTTACAATTTTTTGGTTTTTCTGGCTTGTTCCTGGATCAGAAGGTATTATTCGATCTCAATATATTTTTTAAAATTTCAGAAGGCTTCACCAATCGTAACTTTTCCGTCCAAGAGTATTAAAATAAAACATTGAAACAAAAATTTTAAAAAATCACTAAAAACACATGAAAATTTTCATTTTTTTCAAAATTTCAGGCTCGTTGCGGGATCGGAAGATATTATCCGATTTCAAAAATTTTTTTTTTCTTTTGTAAGTCTTCACCAATCGCAACTTTTCCGCACTATTGCAATTCGAAAATAAAAACTTTGTTTTTTTCGCTTCACCCTACTATATAACCGTTGAGCGGAGGGAAAAATGCGGTGGCTAATGATACCCATTATACATTGAACAAGCATCCCGCATCAGGCTTGGAGTAATTGCCGATTACGTAATCGTAATCCGCGTAATCGATTGCATTTTTTTGTAATCGCAATTATAACCATAATTTCGAAATGAGACACTCGTAATCTTAATTTTAATCGAGTATTTCTTGTGTAATCGTAACCTTTCTTTCAATAATCGTAATTTAGCTTTGTAATCGTGTAATCTGACTTTTTTTTTTTCAAAATATTTTATATATAATTTAATCTTTATGCTTTATATTTTAAATCAAATCTATATACATAAAAGACTACTTTTGTATGCGTATGTCCGGAGTAAACTTCAAAACTACTGAACCGATTTTAACCATTTTTTCACCGTAGATAGCTGCAGTAGCAAGGAGCAGGATAAGCTATAATTCATTTCTAAAAAGCTTAGTTTAAAAAAGTTATTATGGAAAATAGTAAATGTCATGTAATTTCCCCATTAAATGATTAAATTTTCAACCCGTTGTTGCAAAATTTGGTTGCCTCGCAACAACAATATTAATAGTGATCATAATGAAAATGTGGACCAAGGCTTCTCTGGAGTAAATATGAAATTTATTGCTTTCTTAGGATTTTTAGATTTATCTGTGCCAATAATTGATACTGGGTTATATAGAAAGAGAATTGATTTTGGCAACAGTTAGAAAATAGAAAGTAACTTTTTGGAAAATCACACGGATAAAATTAATAACGCATTTAAGTTTGATTACACATTCTCCTTCACACCCAGTTTATCTACCACATGGTCACAAAAAATAACTTTGAGAAATATGATTCTACTGGGCTTAATTGAAAGTCATATTATTTATTTTCTTGGGTTTGGTATGTTTCACTTAAACACGTGCGACGCCGGGCACATCAGCTAGTAGTACATAAAAGAAGAAAAAGTTGTGTATTTATGGATTTGCAAAACATCTTTTTATATGAAAAATGTTACACTTTACTTGAGAATTTTGTAAGATTTTCATTTGAGAATTTTATTTTCAAGAATTTTATAATTCCAATATTGATTGCATGTAGACAGTTTATAAATTGCAAATTATATTTTTCGTGAAAATTTTTTTACTAAAATAATTAAATTGTTGATTTAACAGAATAAAATAAAAATTGAACTTGCTGTGCAGTATTGTATGATACTTTAGAGAAGGTTTAAATTTTATATGCTTTGCTTTCCTTCCGCTTAACTAATAAGTTGCACTGAAGTTCGAAGCCCCTTACAAAAATTTCTGGATTCTCTTCTCTCTCTATATATATTCTTCTCAAATCGGTAATCGCGTAATCGAAATCGTAATCGGCATATACTAATCGTAATCGGTTACGTTTTTTACAAAATGTAATTTTTGCTGTAATCGTTATTGCGATTTGGCAGATGATCGTAATTGCAATTGTAATCTCCAATTTTTCACGCTCGTAATCATAATCGTAATCGATTACATTTTCTCGTAATTGACTCCAAGCCTGCCCCGCATGGTTGGCGGTTAAGTCTTGTTTGTACTAATTACCCTGTTTCACTATTTTGAGATGCTTATTTTGTTTTTGAAACTTGATAAATTGTGTATTGTACAATTGCCTTTTTTTTTGACAATTTCCCACAAATAAAATTGAATTTTCATCTCCCCAAATATTCAAGACCCCTCGTATAAGCATTCGTGGGCGTGTTTTCTATAATATCTTTGGGGACAATTTACATTAGGTCCACACCGTTTGTCCCCAGGAAAAGTTTGAAATGACGGCCCTGCTTGTTTGTAAAATAATATTTTTAATTTTATTCCAGCAAACTTAAACCCAAATTTTTCCTAAAGGGATGGGTAATAGTGGCGCCATCTAGTAAATAAACCTCTAATGATAAAACAATATTAAATATCTGTATGGGGGAATAGGAGAAATACTCTACTTCGTCGGGCTCCAATCAGTAGCGTAGCTAGGGGTCCAGCGCCCGTGGCAAACTTAAGAAATCGCGCCCCTTCAGGGTCACGTCGATAGGAGGTCCTTGTGACCTCCCAAAACAATTCCTTATTCAGAAAATGTTTGTTGAGTGATGCGAAAAAGATATAGACGATATTGCAACTTCGATTTTCCTCTTTTTTCTTTCAAAATATCTTTATGATACTTTATGTTCCTTCTCATGTGTCATTAGATGTTGTGTAATGCTGCTCGTATTTTAATGTCTGGATAATTTAGAATTTCTTTCGGAAGATTCCGAATTTTCCCTTCCTAACAATTTTAGTTCGGGACGTTTCTGCCTCTCCCCATCATTTCTCATCCCTACATAAACAATAAGGTCTATATAGCGGCTCTAATTTCACATAAAATCAATAAAACCAATAATGTTTGCAAAACATTACTAAGCATTTTTTTCATGACATCTTTAATTTCAAATATAGTTTGTTTCAAAACAAGGGTTTGAAAAAAAGTTTTTTTTTTTTTGGAAAAAAAAAAAAAAACCCAGCCCGCCTAGGTTTTGGTCAAATATCCCAGTTTTTTCTGATTTTGGATGAAAACCCTGGGCTTTTTCTGTTTTTTTTCCACATGGAAATATTTTCAAAATCACTCATTCTCTACTAAAACCTTGTATACCTAACTACAGCTCGCTACTTTAACTTTGCACAAGTCATGAGAACCCGATTAGAGGTCACCAAAGCTTCCGAGTTTTTATTCTTCAATATTTTTCTACTAAAAAATCCCTCGTAATTTTTTTTTTACTCGGTCAAAATGCCGCCCCCCAGGCTGCTGCGCCCGTGGCAAGAGCGACTCCTGCCAACCCCTAGCTACGCCACTGGCTCCAATTCGTTATCTTTATTCGTAATATTTAAAGTAACACAGCTTGTGAAGTCATAAATTAGACTACTTATTTTGCAAGTATCCTACTCAGTGCGAAGCATAAGTTTAGAGACAATGCAAAAATTTTGATAAAAAGAAAACTATTCAGCGAAACGCTTTCAAATTTCTACTGTAGGTAGACAGTATGGTCCCAAATACGTGTCTGGAGTTTTGAAAAATATAACCGAAACGCATATCCGACATTACAAAAGACATTTTTTACTGTCACAAAACTTAGACCCAAATCGGATTTTTTGCAGATATCTCTTGACACGTGATTGGAGGAGGGAAGGAAGGACTTTTTTCCTCGACTATAAAGTGCAGAGATTGTTTAATAAATAATTAAAGTATCAAGATCTCTGTAGCTCTTCTCAAAAGAAGGGGAGAAATTTTGGAAGCTGAAATTTGAAAATGAATCCACTTCGCTAATTTTTCGTCCTTCGAATCGGTCCTAGTGTGGGAGGAAATTGTTTTTTACTTCTTAGAGCGTAAATTCAGACATGCGTATCGATCTAAAAGGCCCAAGGAAAATTTTATTTCTTAAGGGTGAAGGAACGGAAAAAACGGCTCGAACTGTCAATAAGTCCCTTAATCGTAAACAAAACTTCAACTTGAATCAAAAACGGGAAGTGACAGCATAAGTAGATGAACAACTGAATCAGGATGCATCAAAAAACAAAGAATGGTGCTTAAGAGTTTTCGGAAACAGTTTCCTAAATAAGTCAGATTTCAATGGGAAAAGAAGCAAATGTATCATCGTGAATAAAAAATTAATGTTACTTTCTCTGATGAAAATATATAAAATTTGAATGTCTTAGATGAATTATAGTGCTATTAGCGTGACTTGAGGAAAGATCCGATAAGCATATGCTGTACTGCTTTTCCCATTAAAATCTGGCGTATCTGGGACACAGTTTCCGAAAAGGTTTAAACACAATTTTTTTGGACTTCTGTCATTTTATTTTGTCGACTTTTAAAGCCTTGCTTTTCGCTTAACCTCGCAGTAGGTTGAAATCAGAGTTCCCTACCGCTAAAGCGTCGTTTCTGACCGTAAACTAAAAATTAGGCAGGCCCGTCATTTAGGGGGGGGGGGCAGGAGGGGACAATTGCCCCCCCCTTGACTTTGAGAAATCAATGTATTAACAAATAAGTGGGCATGGTTTTTGCTGTTTTCTGGTGAAATTGTATTGTGTATTTACCCTTTGCACCCCCCCCTCTGTAAAAACTTGAAACGACGTCCCTGAAATTAGGATTATCCAGAGTTTGAAAGGTAAAAAATTTATAGTAAAAGTAAATTGCATTTGTAACTCCTTTCTTCAATTTTCTGTTAAATAAAGTTCTCTTGGAACCGTTAGTTCATAGTTAACTCACAGACTTGGATTGTTTTGAGCAGTGTATTTTTCCGATAGTATGTGCTACGTATTTGGCTACATAAACAGGGGATCTGAATTAGGCGAACTTCCCCCTTCTCTTTATATATACAGTGAACTCTCACTTATACGCCGCCTCATTTATGCGCCTTTTTCACTTATACAACGATTTTAAATGGTCCCAGCACATTCCATAGCAAAATAATGATAATATTATTCGTTTATGCGTCGCTCTAAAGATGAATATTTCACTTATGCGCCCGATTTTCCCTAACATGTAAAGAAAAACAATTTATTTTCTATAAAAAATTCGCATTTTTCTTCACTTTCCTCTTTAATCTTTCGCCTTATTTTACTGCTCACGAAAGGCATTTTCATCGCATGAACTAGAGTTCAGAGAGGGACAATTATCTATTATGCATCGTTTTAAAGGGAACAGTTTGTAATTAGGTATGCTACAATTTTTGTTTTTTCTTTATCATTATAGTTACGTTACAGTAATTGCCAAACCGTAGTAATTTGTCCCTTGTCTGCAGAAACATTCTTATTTATTCTCTCATTAGAACCTTTGTTGCGTTTTAGTCCTTTAAATAGGCTTGTTCAGTTATATGTCTCTCTCACTTATACGCCTTTTTCTGTTGGCCCCTTGGGCCGTCGCATAAGTGAGAATTCACTGTAATACGTAATTATAGAACTGACATCACTTTTCATGCCTTCTTAAACAACTGGCAACTGTCTTTTTCCGTCTCTTGAAGTAAGCTGTTGCATAGTCAGCAGTTTTGCAATCTCTGGATTATTAATTGTATTAATATCATTAGTAGTTTATTATCTCACTCAAAATGAAAGGATCACCCTGCATGCATATAATTGCAAAACGTGTAGCTTATTTTAGACCCAAAAATATTTAATTGCATATACTCGTCATTTTATCTATTTAAGTTCTGCATGTTTGAAAATGAAAATAGCGCGAAAAACTACATAGTAAAACTTTTTCACTACCAAATCATACTAACTACTTTACTTAAATACTACTACTGAAATATTTTTCGTTCAATTTTTTCATGAAAATTTTTGTGGTGAGCCTAAATTATACTAACATTATCATTCAAAAAGTACCGTACACCTTTTTTCAAATGTGAAGACTTAATCTGCGCAAAGTTATTCTGGGCTTAGCACTTAAAATACCCAGTACGCTTTCTATATTGTTACAAATCTTATAAATAGTTGTTGTTTTTCCTGCCTTGCATCATTTTCACTAGTTTTGGTTTTATCTGGCGACATGTTGCAAAGGTATCTGGGGATATCACTTTTATCATCTGTATACCGGCCTTGAAACACTTCGTAGTTTTTGCACTTGCCCTAACTTTGATAAGCATGAAGACTTTTTCGCTCGGAGTGGTTTTTTTCTTTTTATTGCTAGAACTTTCTCAATGGATTATGTAAGTTTGTGAATGAATGAACACTCCGGATTTTGCTAGAATATTGTGGACATTTCTTTCCGTGTATAAATAGCCTTGAACACAGTTTTTAGTCAGTCAGTTTTTCTCAGATTGGATTTTCTGAGAGGCTCGTTTTTATTCGCTTGGGCGATGTTTTGCTTTTGTAATTTCTTAATTACTGTTCACGTTAGATACGTGGTGCTGAGTTACTGTTGAGAGTACAGTGTACTGTTTTGCTACCTAATTGCTGGATGTTTAGCAATTGTTTCCTGCTCCTATTGTAAATAAGTGTACATACTTGTAAATAAATTTATAGTTACTTCCTCAAGATTGGAATGCTTATTTAAAGAAAGTTGAAGGTGCTACGGACTCGTTGCAATATCAATGAACTCGACTCAGACCCGTCATTTGGGAGACAGTGTGGGGGAGGGGATTGTTGACCCCCGCCATATTTCAGAAACATTGTATAATCATGAATTTTTGTATGCATTTTGTTGTTTTTTCCCTTACATACATAAGGTGATCATACGTCCCGTCTTGACTGGGACAGTCTCGTTTTCAGAAAGGCTCTCCTTGAACCTAGAAACGGAACGCCAAAGATCCAGTTTTCTGAAAGAGAATAACCTTGAGGAAAAAATTTATCCATACAAACAAAATTTAAGTAGTAAAAGACTCGATAGCTGGCAATAATTTGAATCCGAGAACTTTCACGATTATCATTAATACTGAAAACATCTTATTTTTGTCTACACACCAAAGTATTTGTAAAATATCGTTTTCAATTGTAATGAACACAGTATACTTAAGCAAATTTATATTTCTAAGGAAAAAAAACCACAATTTTTTTACTTTTACTAGTCTATTTTTGTGCCTGTATTATTAAATACCAATTGTATGAAAACTTTTTTTTTCTATTTAAAAAACCCCTACGAAGTTTTGCTTCCCGTTTTGAGTTGAGAAATATGCGGTTACGTTACACATGCCCTTTGCCCCCCGCCCCGTGAAAATTTTTGAAATCATATGCCATCCTCGATAACAATATCAGTGGTTCGGTTTCCGCTTCTTTTTTTCAGCACTGTAGTATATTGTAAAAGGAAACGAAAAGAAAATCAGAGACATTCCTGGAAAATAATGGGCAGATAATGTGCCTAAAGTCTACAAGTAACATATGTGTCAAAAAAAGGAAAGGTCTAGCTAAAGTCAGTAACATCTCTGAAATTAGCCTCGAATCTCCCTCAAGAATTCAGAAACCTTCCCAATAAAAACGAATAAAAACCCTAAGTATATTTTGAAACTAGTAGATTAACATATTTTTCGAAACAGTGAGAAGTATACATTCATGTATAATGAAGCAGTTCAGCAAACAATTTTGCAAAAAATCCTAGATTTTCACTGAAAAATGGTGAAAACCTATAAAAAATTCTGGAATGTTACCCGAAAATAATCTGTGATGCTTCGGAATTTTTTTGTAGCAGAAGGGTTTTGATTCAACGTAAATGAAGAAACTATCTTGTACTTTATGCTTAGCTAAAGTTAGAGAGGGTAAGATGCTTTTTCTCGGTAGCAGGGGTAAGGTAAATAATTTGTTTTAATTGATTAGAATCTGAGATGAATGTTAGGCATATTTTTTGAAGCTTACATCTTACTGCTCTGCTGTGCATTAAAATTTTCACTATGATTTTGCTCGACAGATGACGCCACAATTTATTCACCCTAGGGACGTTTTGATACCGGCTATTATCCACCCCATCTTGTGATTCTTGACGGAGCGACTGACTAGTTGAGCCATTTAAAATTTTCCGGGGAGGAGAAAGGGGGGGGGGAGGCAAAGGGAATATATTCAATGTAAACTATAGTAAAATGTCAGTAACTAATGTAAACTGACTAGTTGAGCCATTTAAAATTTTCCGAGAAGGAGAAAGGGGGGGGGGAGGCAAAGGGAATATATTCAATGTAAACTATACAAAAAAAAAAAAAAAAAAACACCATGCCCACTTAAATGCAAAATCATTCACTTCCCAAAGTCGAACGGGACAGAGAGGGGGAAGGTATGACCCCCGTTGACCCCCTCAATGACGGGCCAGACTATAGCTCCATGATTTTTCAGTGGAGTTAGTACTTCCTTAACAACCCCTGTTTCTGGGGGTACGCTTCCTGCGCCATATTTAGCTTAGCTTATAATGTTAAACTTACTGATAAATAAATTTAAGAAATAAATAAATAGGTAAAAAAAAATACAAATTTAGTGTCATAAGATTCATTACTTTTTGGGTAAAAAGCTTTGGTTGAAAAGTGCGTCCGTAATATTGAGATTTTCCGGGGCGATGTAAAAGGTATGTACTAGGGTGGAGCGAAAAAAATGAATTTTTGATTTTCGTAAACGGGTACCTTTCATTTACTGTGAATGAGGATAAGTAACAATTCTGTAAAATATTTCACTTTTGCGACGTCATCTTCAGTCTGCGCATTTGGCCTAAAGTTTTGAAATTTCTGATTTTTTTTGGATTTTTCAAATTTTTTTAAAAAATATTGCAAATGATAAAACTAGTGACAAGTGGTTATTAAATGGAAGAAAAAGGTTTGAAATATACAAAGAATTTTTTAAAACCATTTTAGATTATTATTTCAGTTCGTGCATTGCGCTCAAAGTTCATCCAATTTCCCAAAATTTCTGATATTTTCGACATTTTTTAACTCAGTATTTCCTCTCAATATTCACTTGAAGTGTCTTCAAACTTGTTTTTATTAATTTTGTTATTACTTTGAACCCTGCAACTCTTCGCTAGCTCATGTGGAACAACCCAGGACTCACCACGAGGAGGTGACCGCACTTCTAGTCCTACACGTGAACCCTTCCTTCCAACCAATGCAAGCACGTATTTACATTTCTTAGATACGTCTTTCACAGTTAAATTGTTCCTTTGTGTCGTAAATTGATCAAATATTTCTGTCAGATATCCTCGTTTTTACTAAACTTTTTCTTTTCCTGTGATTACATACCAATTTTGAAGAGCTTGTGACCTATTCGACAGCTCTTTCAACTGATTGAGTCTTGAATGGCAGTTTAAAAAGAGCGCATTCAGAAATCATTTTTAAATTCTCAGCTTCTATAATCTTTGTAAATATTGTGTTGTTAAATTACCTGTAAAAGGTAGCTTTGTAATTTCCACATCATGGCAAGAAATCATATCGATGTATACTGACTGTTGATTTATGTATGTAATGTATGAAAATAGATTTTTGTCTATTTTTTGGGATCTGAAGCATTCTCACTTGTTTGCTTGTTTGTTTTCTAGATTGAGCGTTTATAATACGATTTAAAACAAGTTTCTTTATATGCTCTCTCTTATGAACTAACCAGGTTATTTCCCGGCGTTGCCCGGGTGCTTATTAATACAACATAGCTCTAAAAAATATTTGAATGAATTCTATCCACATGGGAATATAAAAACTTATTTCATGCTAAAAAGAAATAGTTGAGCCTTAAATGGATAATTCATTGTTGATCGTAATCTTTGTAGGAAAATACTCCTATTTAAGTGTGTTACATTTTATCAATTTGTGTGCTTAAAGTCTTATGTCTATTACTCTATTCAAAATTATAAGAAAATGGCCATTTTGAGACAAAAGATTTGAATTTTGGGCTTTTTGGATTTTTTTTAAATTTCAAAACCCCTGCCTATGTGAATTCTAATGCATCAGGGAACCTCTGTGCCAAGTTTGTTGAAAATCCGACGAAAACTGGATTTGTATAAGGAACAAACATACATACATTTGATAACAGCATATTTCTTGGGTGCAAAGTATACATTGTTTTGAATAGATGTAAATACAATGTTCTGTTTTTTCCCGGAGAGATAATCTTTAAAATCTCACACGAATTCGTAGCTAAATTTAGTAACGTCTGTACTTCATCCTTAAAGAGCAAGGAAACTTTTACCCGCGAAAGTTATGAACTCTTTTAAAAATTATAGTCTAAAGATTGTTTGCTGTAGTGAACATCTGACTAGGGAAAGCTTTCTTGGACTTCTGTTTCACATTTTTTTGGATATTTTCCCAGTCAAAACTACCTTGCTCATCTCATGAAGTTACTGTTGCTCAGTACTTAAACCATTTTTATTGTCAAAATCAATCTGATCAATGACAAATTCTGGAGAGGTTCATATTGAACTGCTTTGAAAGTATAACATGTTTAGCTTCGTCTAACAGGCCCAAAAATTACGTTGGTCCACTGGTAGGTCCATCTAGCTTTTGCAAAAAATGCAGCAAATTAAGTTCATTCAAATGTAATTGGCAAATGTTTTATTACAGAGGTCCAAGGCCGTAACCAGCGGGGGGGGGGGGGGTCAGGGGGTCAGAACCCCCTCCCCCCCGAAATTTTCAAACCTCAAAAATTTTTAAAAAGTATTCAACTAAAAAAAAAAAAAGATTTCAAGGTTTGATGGTCAGAGCCCCCCCTCCCCCCCCTCTCAAAGTTGTGACGGGTCTGAGGTTTTTGATGATCCAAAGAAAAATTAGAATAATAAAAATAAAAAAAAATCATTTGAATAAACTTGAATAGTTCTGCTCACCATTTCGCCAAAGGAGTTTTTCGTGGATTAAACTTTCAAAAAAAAAAAAAGAACAAAGCTTTGAAATTCTTTAATTATTTTTTCTTCAATTTTTCAAACATGATGTCGTCATAAATTCTGATATCGAGGGCGTATTTAAAGGGGGGGGGGGAGGGGGCCCGGCCCCTCCCCCCGAAATCGAGAAAGATTTTTTCAAAAGTAGGTGTTCGGTTCGTGTTTGCTCAAAAAAAAAAAAAAAAAACCTTAAGAAAAAAGCCCACTCTCTTGTTTTCAAAGGTGTATATAAGGGAAGGCCCCAGAGGGTCTTTCCCTCCTATACCTCTCCCCCCCCCCAAAAAAAAATCGGATTTTTTTTTTTTTAAATAAAGGTAGTTATTATTATTCGGTTTTAGTTTACTCTAAAATTATTTACATACTTTTAGCTTGAAATGCATAAATAAATACAGTGAACTCTCACTTATGCGCCTGCCCTAGGGACCAACAGAAAAAGGCGCATAAGTGAGAGAGACGTTTCAGTGAACAAGCCTATTTAAAGGACTAAAACTCAACATAGGTTCCAATGAGAGAGTGAAAAAGAATGTTTCTATAGAAAAGGGACATATTACTACAGTTTTGCAATTACTGTAACGTAACTATAATGTTAAGAGAAAACAAGTTGTAGCATACCTAATTACAAACTGCTCCCTTTAAAACGATGCATAATAGATAATTGTCCCTCTCCGAACTCTAGTTCATGCGGAAAAAAATGCCTTCCGTGAGCAATAAAGGCGAAAGATTAAAGAGGAAAGTAAAGAAAAATGCTTATTTTTTAAAGAAAATAAATACATTTTCACACATTTTAGGGAAACTTCAGCGCATAAGTGAAATATTTATTTTTAGAGAGACGCATAAACGAACGATACTATCATTATTTTGCTATGGAATGTGCTGGGATTATTCAAAATCGTCGTATAAGTGAAAAAGGCACATAAGTGAGAGTTCACTGTAAATAATTATTGCTAATAATAATTCGTTAGCTGGCACCAGGCAGTGGTGCAACCCAAGAGGGTCAGGGAGCCCTCGCGCTTTACTCAAGAGAAAAAAGAATGTGTCTTGGGAAAATGAAGATATTTCAATTAGAAAACGCACAGAAAAAATCCTAATCATTTTGAATAGAAATCTTTAAATGAAAAAATATTTAGCACATGTAGATTATTAGTCCGCAATTTACGTTTATCTCTTTCTTCTCATTCCCCCTTTTTTTCTAGTCAGTCAGGAAATAAGAGTCTTTAAAATAATGCTACACTCAATAAATTTAAAATAAAGTGTAATCATTCCTCCCCGGCAAGAAATTTAAAATAAAGTGCAATCATTTTCGGTTTTTGTTTTTGCACAAATAATTTCCAAACTTTCAGCTGAACAAAACAAAAAAATCGAAAAGAGGTAGAAGTCCAAGCCGGTCGAACTAGAAGGGGCACGTAATTTTCACTCTCTTTAACCAGTGGTGAAATTAAAGAATAGAGTGCCTCTCAGTGCGGGTTTAGGGTAGGAAGTCGAGGCCCGTATATCCGCCAAGCATGAATTCAAAGAAGGCTCATGACCCCCCTTAAAGAGTCCAATGATATCTTAAAATTTCGCTTTTACAACGTGTAATTTAATTGCAGTTTCAAGACTTCAATGCCCAAAAATTTTCGGAAGAGAGTTCTTTTCCACCTTCTTCTTCAATACCTTGGTCAAACATTGCCTCAAATGGCATTTTAGAGATTTAAAATTCAAACAGTTAACGGTAGTTGATATCCCCCTTACTTTTCTATAGGCTTTAGCTCTAAAATGTGTTTTTAGAAAAGAGAGAGCTCCCGAATTACAGTTTCTATCCCCAAAAATTTCCAGACGAGTCCCTAAATCCTTTTATTATCCTAAATGTTGTCAGACAAAGCCTAAAAGCAGTTGTTCCTATCAAGAATCATGGCGTAAGCGGCGTTTTTGAATTATTTTTAAGGGGAGTTTTTAAAAGCTTTTGTTTTCTTTTTTTTTTCACGTGTGGCTCTCGTTTTAAGAGGGATCTTCGTGGAACTCTTGGATGATAAGTTTTTGCTCCTGGGGGTAATGGGCACCTCTGCTAAAAGTAAAATTATAAACCTTCAGTTTCAAAAATAGAGCTTAAAATTGCATTCTTGAAGCTTCAATGCCGCAAAATTTCGGGGCACAGCGCTCGAATCCTGCCTCTTCTCTTGACGGTATTAAAGATAACCTAAATAAAAATGTTTTTAAAACATTAATTTTGAAACGTTTCGGGAGAGAGTCCTTGCTAACGTAACTACCAAAGATGGTCTAAAGTAAAGATGGCTTAAGGTTTCAATTTTGAAAATTTTCGGAGGGAGATCCCTAACCATTTTTTGTCTCTTAGCGTCTCCAAAGAGAACGCGATATTGCGCATCTATGTATCGAAAATCTTTCAGGGGAGGGTCTTTGAACTTTTACTTCCCAAAGATAACTTAAATGAGACTTCAGTTCAAAAAAAAAAAAAACTCATCTTCTTTTCTTTTATTCTATCATGAAGAAATATATCCTGAGTTGTGCTTCCATGTTAAAATATTTCAGGAGAGATGCCCCGAGTCTTCTCTATTCCTTTAACGTCACTAAAGATAGCCTGAAATTGGTTTTTAGAATTTAAGTTTCCGTAAGTTTTCCAGGGGAGTTTTGATCCTCCAACGTCATTAAAGGTAGCATAAATAATTTCAATTTTAAGAAAAGTTTTGGAGGGAATCTAAAACTTTGTAATTTTCTATCTTTTCCAAAAGTTAATATTTTAATTCAATTTGAAAATTTCTACCTGTCTTACAGTAATAGCGAAAAAAAAAGAAAGTTGGGGGGGGGGGGCTAAACTAGATTATATGGGCCCCCTCCGAAATAAAAACCTATATACGCCACTGTCTGATATCTTTATTTGAAAAATAATGCAGAAGAGGAGAAAGACTCCTTTCCTTCTCCCCAACAGCCCATTGATTAACGTGTTGATCAAAAGAAGTTTGTGAGGAGCTTAGGGCGGCACCTTAAAGCTGTTTTTTGTAAAATTTGGTTATATTATTGGATTTTAACAAATGACCTCAAAAACTTTAATACAGTCTCAAAAGCAGGATGGATTTTACTGTAGATATCATATCCCCTTTGCAATTCAAAGTTCCTTTCTTGTGAAATAAGATGAGAAAAAAAAAAAAAAAACATTTTTGTGGTATTTTCAGTTTTTAATTTTCATGAAATAAATCAATCCACCCAGTAAATAACCGACCGTTAATTTTTCGCTCTAAAAAGTGAAGGGCAGGGCCCCTTTACTTTCGGAAGTGAAGGGGAGCAGCTGTCCCCTTGCTCCCCCCCCCTTCCGAACAAGCAGCCTATGCTCCCATTGCGTCATAAGGCTTGTAACCTCTTGTTTATTATTTTTTTCAAACAAACTTTCTTCACTTCGAACCCTCCCCCCCCCCCGAAAAAAAATCCTAGCTACGGCCTTGCAGAGGTCTACCAAGTTTTTCTTCCAGTTTCCGTATTACACCTTTATTTTCCTGTCTTTGTAGTGCATCCATCAAAACCAATGCAAACAATTTCCTACTCAAAGAAGCAATTTATTATTTTTGACTTGTCTAAGAAATGTAAATGTATGCTCTCATCGGTTGGAAGCAAGGGGAGCGCGAATGACACCCAAAGTGCGGCCACTTCCTCGTGGTGAGTCCTGGGTAATTTCAATGAGCAAGCATTGAGTTGAGTAGTTCAAAGAAAAAACAAAATGATTAAGAAAATGTTTTGAAGGCAAAGTTTTAGTAAATATTGAGAGGAAATATTGAATTATAAAATTTCTGCTAATATTAAAAATATCGGAAATTTCTGAAAATTTGATGAACTTTGGGCCTAATGCGCAGACTGAAATTAAAATCTGAAATGATTTTTAAAAATTTCTTGTATATTTCAAACCTTTTTCTTCCATTTAATAACCACCCGTCATTAGTTTTATCATTTGCAATATTTTTTTAAGAAATTTGAAAAATCTAAAAAAAATCTAAAATTTCAAAACTTTAGGCCAAATGCGCAGACTAAAGATGACGTCGCAAAAGTGAAATATTTTACAGAATTGTTACTTATCCTCATTCACAGTAAATGAAAGGTACCCGTTTACGAAAATCAAAAATTCATTTTTTTCGCTCCACCCTAGTATGTACACAATACATGTCATATCGATAAACAACTAAACCCAGGACCACGTTCAATGGCGCACGAAAAAACTGTTTTTGAAATTTACATTTAAAAGAATTTATTCTTGAGGAATCAGAGGATAATTAACCCATTTATGCCCAGTAGCCTAAAAACGGGACGCTTGTTAGTTACTGCATACAAAACTTGTAATGGGGATATCATTTTACTAAAGCTGTTTTTCACAAGTTAAATAGTCCTTCTTCTTGAAAAAACCAGTTAGAGCCACTATTTGGACATCAGAGTTTATTTATTGACAGCTATTTTCAGACAAATCAGTCAAATAACGATCCAGCATGGGTAGCCACAGAAAGTAAGTTTTTTTGCGCACTTATTTTCATAAAATTAAACTATTTTGAAATGATTTGCTTAAATTGAATCAAAGATGCCTTCTGTAATGTTACTTTGCACAAGTAAAGTCAAGTAAAGTTGTATTTTGCTCACATATCTGCAAAATATCCCATAAACAGGATGTTAAATAACTTAATAAATATGGCAACGGCGAACTATTTCAAGCCTAAAATGTATGTAAACCATTCCAAATAAGAGTTTTAAGCAGATAAAAATTGAAAAAAATTGTTAAAAAAAACTTGGGCATAAATGGGTTAATTGGTTCTGTAATTTTTGTTGGGTAGAACGAATTTTGCAAATGTGTGATACTCGCTAAAGAAAGTGGTTTAGAACGTTACATTGCGAATACTTGATACCACATTTTAGAAACGTTAAGAAACCTATTAAACCGGTGTGTGCATACCCTTTTTCGCCTCACGATATTGTGAAATTTGAAATGATCTGTTACTGCTGTGCTTCACAATTTATTTTTTCTGAAAATTAGTTCGTGCAAGCTATGATAAGTGTGATATCATTTAGTCCAGTAAGTTTTCCTTGATGGCAATACCGAAATATAAGCTCGGTCTGTCATATTTTAGGAGATCGAGCAAGTCAGAGAAGGTGGTCATGTGGAAGAGGAAGTTCTCTGATACCCTTGCTGTGTGTAGCCGGGTATTGTTCTGTTAAAAATGGCTTTTGTGAGCTCTGTTATGAGTGCCAATACATGTGGCTGGAGCATGGCCCAAACGTACCGTTAGACTGTTATGATGTCGTTTATCAATATTAGAGGAATCATATATCAGATGTGGTGTGCCGCCGAAAACAAAGGCAGGATGAGGGCTCTGACACTCACCTCTATTTGGAGCACTGGCGCGTTCGACGGGACTGGACCACAGCGAAGTTAATCCAAGTCATCTTCAGCAATGATTCCAAATTCAATTTGATCAATAATTCCCATCTGGAACGCTTGTGGAGACCCCGTTATGAGCGCCCTAATAGTGCCTTTGCTATTCCGCCGTACACCGCACTCGCAGCTGGGGTGATGTTTTGGGTGCTATCATATACGAAATGTGGTCACTTCTAACATTGATCCCCAACAGCATGACCCCCGCATAGCCTAACGGCACGTTTGTGACATGTTTTACACTTTTATTGGCACTCATGGCGGGGCTACTAGGAGGCATTTTTAACAGGACAATGCTCATTCGCACACAGCAAGGACGTCAGGGAACTTCCTCCTCAAGGAAATAACCTTCTCTGATTTCTCAATACCCTGATATATCACAGATCAACCACATCTGGGATCTTTTCGGACGGTAAGTTGGACGGAATACGAGTTCAACTAGTGGCATTTTTAGAGTAAATGTAGAACGAGATGACGTGGGACATCGTACGATACTGTATGCTTCAATTAGCGCCAGTATAACCTCTTGCATTTATGCTAGAGGGACTCAACAGGGTACTAAATAAAACATACATTTAAGTGAGATTTTTCCAGTAATTAATGGTCCTTTTGCTTTCATTTCGTAATTACTGTCTTATATTAATGTTGCTCTCATGCATATTAAATTTTGTTTCATTCTGACTACACTTCCTTGGTGTATCGGTTTTTTGGTTATAGAGTGTATTTATTGTTGCTTCATAAGGTAAAAACATCCGAAGAAATAGAAAATTGTTATATGTTTGCGTGTGTTTGTTTTGTGTTTGCTTTTTTAGAAAAAAGTCAAGTTCTTACTACTTAGGTTATTTTAATATTAAGGTGCATAAGCTCGAAACTAAATAGAGTAAAGCATCAGACAGACCCCATTTACAAACTACCAATACTATTTTCATAGTTAACAAAACTAGTTAAATAATAAGTATCAGTTTACTTGGTTTTGCAAGTAATAATAGTAAAGTTTCAGTCAATAAACGTATTATCACCTAGATGCCTCACCTTTAAAAACTGATTGTAAAATTTTCTGAAAACTAAGTACAGAAAATTATAACCTAAAATGTTAAATATATGCTGCGTATCTTATCGGCTCTATTTTAGGACATTGATATTTTATGAGCAACAAAAGTAACAGTTTTAACGGATTGTCATAATTTTGCCATCAAATTCAATCAATGCGAATATACTGTTACAAATCTTGTAAATAGTTGTTGTTTTTCCTGCCTTGCACCATTTTTGGCGAGGAATCGCTTGGTGTCACTAGTTTTGGTTTTATCTGGCGACATGTTGCAAAAGTATCTGAAGATATCACTTTTACCATTTGTATACCGACCCTGTAACATTTTGTAGTTTTTGCACTTTCCCTACATTTGATAAGCATGAAGACATTTTTGCGCTGAGTTGTAATATTGTGGGTTTTTCTTTTTATCACTAGAATTTTCTTGAATGGATTATTTAAGTTTGTGAATGAATAGAACACTCCGGATTTTGCTAGAATGTTTTAGAAATTTCCTTCCGAGTATAAATAGCTGTCCAACTGCTTTGAACACAGTTGTTTTCAGATTTGATTTCTGGTGACTCGTTTTATTCGCTTTGGTGAATGTTTGTTTTGCTTTTGTAATTTCTTAATTACTGTTCACGTTAGATACGTGGTGCTGAGTTACTGTTGAGAGTACAGTGTACTGTTTGCTACCTAATTGCTGGATGTTTAGCAATTGTTTAACGCTTCTATTGTAAATAAGTGTACATACTTGTAAATAAATTTATAGTACTTCCTCAAGATTGGAACGCTCATTTAAAGAAAGTTGAAGGTGCTACGGACTCGTTACAATACTTAGAAATATGTGCCATAAGAGTCGTCAATTCTTTCATACTAACAAATCCCCCGTCATAATGCGACTTGTATGGGAAAATAAAAATATTTGCCATAAAATTTGACATAATCAAATAGATATAAATGAGTAAGAAATCTTTAACACTGATTGAAAAAAAAAAAAATATGGTTCATGAAACGATTTCTTTTTTAATTTTTACATTGTTAAAATAGTTCTTTCAGTGGTTACTTTTTAATTGAGATTTTGGGTATTGGTAATAAATAAAAAAAACAGGAATTGTTTTATAAAGTTTACGGATGCATATTAGCCTAATAACCATATCTTTATTTTACCACATATCAATTACCGTTTCCCTTTCTTTTAATGGATATACAGGGTGTGTTCTGAAAGTAGTAGGACTCTTTTCTTTTTAAAGTTTTATTCATGAGAATAGCACAAACTATTGTAATTTTTAAAAGTAGCAATCTTCCGCATCTACACACTGCTGCCAAAGAGTTTTCCGGTTTTCTTACATCCCCTGATATGCCTGGATTGGATTGCTGTTTAGATTACTCGCCACGGCCTTTTGAACAGCATTTATTGAGCCCTGGTGAAAAAAAGAGGTCTGCCGGGGCCAAATCGGGGCTGTAGGGGGGATGATGTAGCATTGATGCATTGTGCTGAGCAAGATAGTCCACTACGCGAAACGCTGCGTGGCTCTGCGCGTTGTCATGGTGCAACCGTCAAGCGTTGACGATGGCTGTGCAGACACAAGCAATGTGTTTTCGCTGTCTTGTGTACAAGTAAAAAACTGCATTTACTATTTGTCCAGGAGGCGCGAACCCTTTGTGGATGACTCGTTTTGGTTGATCTTACTGGTCGAAATGTGGCCGGAGTAGGCGTCGTCTTCCACTCTTTCCCTATCTTCTCGGAACACCTTGTGCTGTTCAAAAACCCTCCATCTACCAATAGCAGCATCACGATAGGCTTCCTTAATCATGTCGTAAATCTCTTTGCCCGTTTTACAAATCTTCACACAAAAATTGATCGCGTATCGCTGCTCCAGAAAACACTCGATGGTTCTCCGTGACGAGACTTTTCAACAGGGGTTCACCCCAGCATTCCCAATAAACCTCTCTCTCTCCACTGATTATGCTTGCGCATACCGCTTCTCGTCTGCCCGTTTACTCAGGAAAATCACCAGTCACAACATAACGGGTGAGGAATTTCTCCTTCATTGGTATCAAGTCGCATGACTACTTATTTGTTAAATCTCAGTTAGATTGACTTACTAGTTAGCTTGTACATTGTAATAATTTTATTATAGTTTATGTTGACTTTATACAAAAAAAATGCTTAGAGGAATAAAATATGCTTCGCGTCTTGTTTTGCCATACTGGCTTATTGAGCTGCAAACGAACAGCCAAGTCCTGTTGCAACAACGCACTTCTCTGCTTGTCAAACGTTGCCAAAAAATATAAACAAATTGTAAATAAAATAACTCAATTTTAGGTGCTCCAACAATTAAATGATGCCGTTTCGCGTGCTATGACAACCTCAATGCTGTGACGTCAGAGCGTTACCAGACCATGCATTTTGCTATTTATATATGATGTGGAATCAGGTGAATAGTTTTATAACTGAAATGTGCAATTAATATTGTTTATACAGGGTGTCCACTCCAATCGTGGACCAATAGCTACTTTCTAAACCGTTAGAGATAAGCATATAGTTTATTTAGGAAAAAATCTCCAAATTACGAAAGGAATTTTGGGTCCATTCAATGTTTTTCAAAAAATCAAATTTTGAAAGAGTTACGAAATTTAAATTTTTATACAGACCCCCAGTCCTATCAATCATATTTAGTAAAACATTCTTGACACTGTAACGTTTAAAACTAAAAAAAAATCACTCTTCTACCACAAAAATTGACCGAGTTATGACGTTTTGAAAAATCAAGATTTTGAAGGATTTCGCATACGGTTCCTTAAGCGATAGCTCGATGACGTCATGAAATAATACAAAATCTTGATTTTTCAAAACGTCATAACTCGGTCAATTTTTGTGGTAGAAGAGTGATTTTTTTTTTAGTTTTAAACGTTACAGTGTCAAGAATGTTTTACTAAATATGATTGATAGGACTGGGGGGCTGTATAAAAATTTAAATTTCGTAACTCTTTCAAAATTTGATTTTTTGAAAAACATTGGATAGACCCAAAATTCCTTTCGTAATTTGGAGATTTTTTCCTAAATAAACTATATGCTTATCTCTAACGGTTTAGAAATTAGCTATTGGTCCACGATTGGAGTGGACACCCTGTATAAGTAACTGTCATCGATAACTCGAGAATTTTTTTTTATACATCCATGTAAAAGAAGGAATTTGTATAGTTAAATTCTCTAGGTCAATTAATCAATGGCAAACAGAATTTCGGAGAACAAAAAATGGATGAACTAAACTAAGTGGAAAAAAAGACAACACATTTACTGAGGCAATGTTTATTAATTTTCGGTCTACAAAAGATAATCTGTACAATATCTGATACACTATAGATCTGTTTTCTTAAAACAGAAAATCCAGCTCAAAATCACTTTTCTTTCTAGTTTTATTGTATAAAACACTTGGTGAAGGGATAAGGCCACGTAAATTTTGAGGTATAGGATTGAAGAAATATTGCCATTAGTAAGCATTTTCTCATGCACTTGCTGTTTGTTAAATTTAACAGCCAGCCAAAGTTTAATGTATTTCAGCCAATATTCATTCAATGAATGCAACAAACCAATATTGCGAATTATATACATATTTTTAAGCTTTCATGAATTTTCTACTTTATGACATTGTATTAATACATAAACAACTCGCTTTGTTTCACTCAAAATAAATTATAAATTTCTTATTTCACTGAAAATGTTATGGTTTAAATAGAATTAAGATTGTTTTCAACTGTTTGAAATTACTTGTTTTATCTCTGCATAAGAAAGTTTTAAAAAACAATACTTGCGTTAATGTTTAAAGTTTAAAAGGTTACACACAAATAGTATTTCCTTATGCAAGGGATTTCATATGAAGGCACCGACTACTGAAAGGAAAAAAAATTCTATTCTAACATTGATTGTCCAGATAAATTAAATTTGACAAAATACTTTATAAGGCTTTTTGTCTGGACGGCTCATTTAATGGCATAAAAAATAGATAAAGTTTATTTAAAAACAATTTCTTCTTCTCTATGATAAACAAAGCAAACGACAATTTTTCTAAGAATGAAATTTTATGTCAGATTTTTTTTTCTAAGATGCTAGTTGTGTCTAAAATTCTTACAAATTCCGAACCCTGTAACTTGATTTTTGTTTTTGTTACATCAAGCTCAAAGACAGTAAAAGGCCCAAGCCCAATGAAAGACAGATTTTTTATGGTATGCTTATCAATAATACAGTTTTGGGGGTCATGGGTTAAGAAATTCATTAATTTTTGAACAACATCTATTATGATAAAAAAAACAAATATGTAACGCAGCTTTTTAAAAAGTTAAATTCATGAATTTCATAAAATTTACGTACAAAATAACAGTACCTATTTGTTTGGAAGAAGAAAAAATATATTGGTATCCGACTAGGTTGAAAAGGCGATTTTTTTATCAAAATACACTTTTTCTACAAATAGTTTCATTGAAAACCCCCGTTTTTTAGGATTATAAAACAGTTTGGATTTTTAATCTATGTGAATTAGAACTCAATTTATAAGCGTTTGAATACTAAATTTCTGTAGTAATAATGCCTGTAGTCCAATCTTTATTTACGTTTTTTGAAGAACTGCATTTTCACTCGATTCTCGCTACGGAAAACATGATTCTGCAACTTCTATTCAATATTGAAAGATGAAATTTGGCATACATGTTTTGTAAGTACTTGTGAGTGTAATAGACCGCAGGTTTTGTAAATGATGAAATATTTTTTGATTTACAGGCATTTTACTTAGAAAAAGTAAATAATTTTAGAGAAATTTCTGTATAAACTCACGTAATTTAGCATAAATCTTAAAATTCTTGAAATATTTCTTAGCCTGCGGTCTATTACAGTTAGAATATTTGTTTATGTAAAATAATATAAGTAAATTGCATGTAACTAGTTAATTTTTCGTTACGGAGTGTTTCTCCTAACCTGTAATTTTTAGTAATTTTTACTAAAAAATCGTCAATTTTGTAAAACATAAGGATTTTTTAATACATTTTGATGTAAAATATGTGTTTTAAGATCCCTCTGTTTCTAAAAAAAAAAACATTAATATTTTGTTCAATAAGATTTTTCACAAAAACTGCTCCGAACCTAGTCGGATACCTTTACAATTTCAATTATGTTTCAGTTAAAAGAATAACATGTAATTGAAATAATTAATAAATTATGATAATTTCTCTCCAGAAAAGTCACCTGATTCTTAAAGGTATATAAATGCTGAATAATTAGAGCAGAATAATTACATATGGATGTTAATTGTATAAAGTTGTTCACAAAATTTACGAACACTGACTGGATTGGTATGTCATAAAGGCTTCGCTACGCGTTTTTCAAACTCAGCAAAAATCAACAGTAATTTTCAAGCTTCATGCACTATTCCGATTGAGTTTAGCCATGCCTATTTTGTTCAAGCATAACAAATTGTTATACAGACAATTCATGGTTCATATGATTCAAGAAACATGTAGGATGAAATCGCTCAATCACAATGGCAATGAAATCTTTTATCGCCTACCAGATTAAGGAATACGGCTGAGATTTAACTTCAGTGTATAAGTATATCTTTTTGAAAAATATAAGGAAATGATCTTAATGTTTAATACAGTTGGTTTTCTAAATTTGATAGTATTTTTTTAATATAATGTTATAAATTTAAGTATTAATATAAATATTTGAAGTTCGTTCTCGATTCTGTTAAATTTACTCAAATCAGTTTTTGCACATTAATTTTGATTTTAGGCTCAAACTAATGTTTGAGCATAAATGTAACGCTGGCTTAGCTGTTATCTGAAAGATTTCAAAGCCTAAGGATTGTGATAAGATGCACTCTGATAGCATTTTCATGTATCACGTTTATTTATAATTGGGTAAGAATTTCATTTAGACATGTAGAACTTGTTAAATGATGCTAATGCTTGGTTTTTGGATAGCTGGATACAATAGAGTACCAAGCCTTCGCAACAGTACTTGTTTTCTTTCATACATTTCACTGTTAGACAAAAATTAACTAGCAAGATATAGTAAAAGAAGCGATTAAAAAGTTCGATTTGAAATACTTATTTAATTTCTTTTTGTACGTAAAGTTTTAAATTGTAATAAACATTGACTTTTATAAATTTTGCAGTGGTATCTGTGATATGCAATAGTCATTGTATAAAACGAGATGCACTTGTGTTACTGTCTATAAAAATTCAGAACAGAGGAAAAAGCAATGATATAACAATATGAGAAGCTAATTATGCGCTAATTTAAATGCGGAAATGAAGACAATCCAAATAAGATTAAAAGATGAAAATAGGAAAAATCACCTTTGCGAACTTATCACGCAAAAATGCTTTAAATAACAAAATGTATATTTTTCTCTCTATATTTCATCACATGAAACTTTTACATTTACAGAAATGTACTTTTCCTTTTTCTTCAATTTGTTAAGGCGTACTCTTTTGTAGGAATATCGGATCCAAGCACTTTGATGCTATTTGTTAGTCATGGCAGGACTAACGGCGATTGCGATTGGCAGACATTTTTGTCCTTATATACAATTTCTCACCTGAGAAAAGCAATTTTAATTTTCTTTTTGTCTTTTTTCGGCGGCTCAGGCGGCGGTTCTTCTTTTTCTGGTATCTTGACCTGAGGCGGGGGGAAATCTTCGTCATACAATTGCCTGGTGAATTTACAGTCAATGAGGTATGATGCTAACAGGGGCAATCTCCATTTGCCCTTCTGTTTTGGTTTCGGCATACCGAATATGAGGAACTTGTACATGCCAACTCTTAGTGGGGTAAACGTGAAGCTGACTCTATTTTCTTTGTCTTCTCTCCTGATGATGTCTTTGGAGTCCATTTCAATGCTTTCGACATCCAGCAGCTGATACGTAATGAGCATAACATCCTTGACTTCAAGTATAAGTTTGCGTTTGCCCCCCCAGGTGACAATCATGGGTCCACTTTGATTAACCATTTTAATCCGGTAATCATAGAAGCATTGAGTCGGCCCCCACGGCACATCGTTGTGAGGGAACGGCTGAATGTACTTCTTGGCCACCAAACAGTCTAATAAAAATATTACTACATTGTGCAAGTTGCATTCTTCTTTCATTTCTCTCTCAGGTTTGGCGTACACCTAAAATTGAAAAAGAAAAATGAATATTTGACTTTGCAGTTGAAGGGCTTTCTGCAAAGTAGAGGTAGCCCAAAATTTCAGTTTTCAAAAGGTCAGCATTAAAACTTAAAACACTAAATCACATTTAAAAACTCCTCTTGTAGAATTGTACTATGAAGCGTACAAGGGGAGTTAAGCAAATATATGAGGAGGACAAAATATCGAGTTTTGTTTAAAATTCTAATTCAAACCTTTAGAAAACATTTAAACTGGAACTATCTCATTTTTTTCATAATTTTAAGGTCTAAGTTTTTTTCGTAGGATAACTAGTTGTGCGTTCTTAAGCAATTAGTGTATAAAACGCTAAAAATGGCTCATAGTTGCTATAGCACGGAGCGATATATCCTCTGGGAAATACATAAAATTGGGGGGGGGGGTCCCTTGCTGACACAAATGAATGTTTTTGCATATTAGTGGGCGAGGTTAGTTGTTTTCCGAAGAAATTGGATTGTGGTTGCACCCTTTGACCCCCTCCCCCCCCTCCATCCGAAAAAACTTGAAATGACGGGCTACAATAAAATATTTTAAAAAATCTATCATCCTCATATCACGCTTTTTAAAATTTACAGCAATAAAATAATAAAAAATTTAGTGTTTTGCATGTCCTCATAATACGGTCTTATAAATGTTAACTAGTTTATTTTTATAATGTGTAAGTGACTAAAATATTGATAGCCACATAACAGAGATACACTCAGGCACATTGAAAATAGCGACCCAAGAAGAAATCGTCGGATTGAACTGCGACTGCGTCTACAGTGGTGCCAAGCCAGATCAATGTGGAATGTTACAGATTGGCAAAAAGTTGTGTTTAGTGATGAGTCTCGGTTTGTTTTAGGGACTAATGATAACCGTGTATAGGTGTGGAGGCGCCCAGGTGAGCGGTACAATTCCTCCCCCACTGTTCTTCGTCACACTGCCCGCACAGCTGGTGTAATGGTCTGGGGGTCATATCCTATGATAGCCGGTCCAATCTAATTGTGATGCGCGGAAACTTAGCCCGCCAACGTTACGTTGATGATATTCTTCGACCCCATGTAGGACCTTTCCTAAATGGTCTCCCAGGGGCAATTTTCCAGCAAGATAATGCTCGTCCGCATATAGCAAGAGTTGCTTAAGACTTCCTACGTCATTTTCAGACTCTTCCATGGCCGTCCCGCTCCCCCGACTTATCCCCTCTAGAGCATGTGTGGGATCAGCTAAAACGTCAGATGCCATCGTGTCACTCTGTGCGTGATTTGGAGTGGGCTGTTACAAATTTGTGGGCCTATCTGCCTCAGGACAACATCAGGCGTCTGATCAACTCAATGCCGGACCGTGTGGCGGCATGTATTGCAGCTAGAGGTGGTTCAACGCGCTATTGAAGTTGCTCTGTATTTGTGTCCTTGCACACCCTGTATTCGTTCAATTGTCTTGATTTTGAGATCAAGTGAATCTCTCATCTGTATCATTATGTGTATTAAATTTCATTTCAATCTGATGCTTCCTTCTTGGGTCGCTATTTTCAATGTGCCTGAGTGTATTTTTTTAAACACTACCTTAACAACGCAATCATTTTGGCAGCTTGGGCAACATATGCGTAGTAAATATTTGTACCAGAAATGAAGGAGGTGGGTTGGGTGAGGGGGGGGGGTAACTACAATCATTAATGAACGCAATTTATGTTATATAAGAAGTCACACAATTCTAAGAAATTGTGTCACTATACTCATAATTGTTTTTTTAATTGAAATTAAAAAGCTGGCAACAAGAAACTGATATGTTTATACTCACTGGGTGCATCTTTCTCTCTCTGGTTTTTGCTTGTAGAATGATAAATACTCTTAAGAATAACTTTCAGACTAGAAATTTAGATTTTTTGGATTAACGTGAACTGAATAGTGCAAGATTTAAAATTTGCTTGATTTGTTTGTGCCATCTAAATTTATGGTTACAAGTGCTGAAAGTGGCTATACTCGAGGTTACAACACCCTTGGTAAAAACTGTAGAATATAGTATTCAAAGTGATTTTGTAAAAGTGGCTTTTCTCATAGTAATTTAGCAGATCATAAAAATCCACCACATTCTTAAACCTGGAACTTGATTCTATTATATCACTTTGAAGTTTCTAAAAAGGATTTTTGACGTTGTCGGAACTAAAAAATAGGGTTGGAAATCAGAGTTTAATCTGCATTTTCCGATCTACCCACCAACAATGCATTGCATGCAATGCAAACATATCCAACAATGCATTAATTTTCAATCGTTTTTCAATTTTTATTAAACATAGTGGCAGCATAATTTATAAAAAAAACTATTAGAACTCCTGAAAACTATGAAACCTCATTGTTGATCTCCTAATCAAGAATGAAGTGTCTAACAAAGCTAACAATTGATCATGGTCATCCTTTTACAGATTTATTTTGCATCGTCTTACTAACTTTTTGAATCAAAACAAATCAGATTTTCATTCGTTACTCTCATTTAGGTTTTTAAAAAAATTTGTTACCATATCGTAAGGCTAGTAAAAGTTTATTAGATTAAAACTTTTCGAAAACCAAAAAAAAAAAAAAAACATTAAATTATTTTTCTTAGCTTTTAAAATACCATAAGTTTTCCCTCTACAAAATTCAATATTTCTAACACATAAAAATATTAAATGGGGACGCAAATACTGTTTGTCAAGTTTTGTGAAAATTAATTCAGCAGATATTGTGTAAATTGGTGAGAAATAAGTTTATATATGGTCCATAAAAATAAAAGCTAAACAATTAGTTTTCAAAGCTTTATTAATTTATTATTCAACTCAAAAATATTTGGATAATTAATGACAATATTTACATTTAATCTTCAGTCAAAAGCTAATTTTGAATAAAAAGCCTGACTGTATGAGATCAAAAATTATCCTATTCATTTCATTTGGGATGTTTTCGAAATAAAGTGCTAGTGTACTTCCCAAATACTAACTATATGATTTTGCGTATACGAAGATTCTAATGTCTCAATAATAATGGAAAAATATAATTTGAAAATTGTTTGCATTCGATAATTTATAAAATTCATAATTTTGAATTTTAATGACACCAATGGTTTTTAAAGGATTAAAATAAAGCAGTGGAGCATAAATGTACAAAAACATGTTATTTAAAAAAATTAAAGGAAAAAGATTAGTAAAAAGCATTGGTGTAAAAAAATAAAATATACTAAACTGTTTGAAACTATATTTAAGACCTAAAAATGACATAATATTGGTATTTCTACACGAAACATTTGATTTACGGGTATCATCGGAAAGTCCGTAAAAAATACCCCTTTAGAAGTTTTCCCTTGGTTGCGGAACTCTAGGGGCTTAAATTAACCAGGAAAATAGGAAACGCATTTTTAAGTGGAAACTAGTTTTAAAAGATCACAAACCCGACATTAATTTACCAGAGTGAAAAATTGAATAAATATTATCTGTTGCCAGTTTTTGTTTGAGCGTAAATAAATATTGTTTTTTGCTTTGAGGTTTCCTTTTTTTTTTTTGTTTTTGGAGGGATTTAAAATTTTCCCTTTTTGATTCTTTTTTGGGACATTAATATTATTTTTTTATGCAGCCGGCAGACAATCTATAATTCTAATGAGTACTATTTTTGCACTTTAATGGGTACTTATAGATTTACTGATTGGATTACAAACAATTTATTTGAATTATTTAAGAATTGTTAATGTGGGCTTTTAAGGACTAATGTCTTAATTCGAATAGGGAATGTTGTTTAACATCGCCCTTGTTCAAAAAGACATTTTCTGGGACTGTTTTACTTACTCTTACGGGGTTTTAAAAAAAAATGTTGAGGATAATTTTTTAACTTTGACTTTTTAAAATTACTCTTATTTTAAAAGGGACTTTTCCGAACTATTTTTTCTCATCACGATGGAGATTTTTAGAGACGCAGTTGACGTTATTTGAAATCTATTGCTTTTATTCTATCACAGATTTCTATAAAAACTGGAAGTTAATGGATATTTTTAAGGAACGTTTTTATTTTTCGAATGTGGAGTTTTGAGGGCTATTATCACAACTCTAATGGGAATTTCAAGGGACTGTTGTCCTTACTATAATAAGGATCTTGATGGGACCGTTGACTTTTTTTGGAAGTGCTGTCCTCAGTATAAGTTCCCAACAGAGAAAATGGAGAATGTCATAATTTACTGCATTATGCATTTATTGCTGCAATATGTCATTTACTGCAATAAACGGCGTGCCCTTTACCCGCATCAAAAGGTGAAACCCACGTCACCTCGCATCTTTGGGCATTTATAATATACCTTAAGAAATATACTCATAACTAAAAGTAATACATACTTTAAAGTAATATCGTCCTTCTACAGGTGGCGTTACAGCGAATGAACCAACAAGTCTATCTTCTTTAAGTTGACAGAAGACGTAGTTGTTTAATGATGCATTTTCGATTTCATCCGCCGGATAAAGCTTGTACTTCCAGCGCATTGGCTCGTGTGCAGCAATTTTTACTTCTTTGTGCACCTGTAAATACAAAGCAGCATTATTAATTGAAATTTTAACTTTTTTTTTCAAAATTCCTAAGCAATTAGGCTTACTTAAATCTTTGGCACATTGGATATTTAGTTATTTTCTCATTGTCAGCCTAACTGTGGACACAGAGTTGAGTCTGTGGACATGCAGAGTCCACAGACGCGATGATTAAAAAGCATGGAAGACCGGGTACAATTGATATGATGTTCATAGAAGAGCTCTAATTTTCGAGTGCGTATATGCCCCAGAACTGCGAATCATTTGAAGAATGAACAAAACTTGTCCTACGTACGTGGGAGAACTTGCATTTTTTTGTTTGACAGTTATTTTAAGAAATTGAAAGAGCCTTCAGCTTGTTCGCGGATGGCTAAATATCATTATTTTGACATTTTGGACTCTTTTTTGAAGCTTCAATAATAAACTAGGACTTGGGTATTGAATACAATCTGACATTTTGATGAGTATTTCTGTAACAACTAATTTAATTTCACGGATTGAATTAAACGTTATATTAACTGTAAAAGTTTGCTTACAACTGAAATTATAAATGAAAATATTTTAAAACTCTTTCTTTAAAAAATCTTAAGAGATTCTCTTTAAAAAAATTAAACATTAAAATTTTTGATTTTTGGTATTTTTGAGAAATTCATGTCAGTGGATAGGCTGCAGAACTTTTATTTTGCTCAAATTAAGAAAATTACTTTCAAAACTGCTTCAATATAAACTGATTCTCTTTTAGGTAGCTTTAGATTTTAAAATTACAGCTTTCCGAGAGTTGGAGCATATTTGTTTAACTTTAAAACAATTTCATTAGTTATATAACATCAAAAACCATAACATCCTATATTTTATGATACTATAGTGTTTCTTTTTATTTCACAATAGTGTTTGGTTATAACACTTCGGAGAAAATTTTATATGCATTTTAATCCTTAACTGTTGAGGGGATTTTTTGTAACAAGTGTTGAGGCGAGGCGTATGTAACCCCAACATTATACTTCTCGTGCACTTAATGAAATTACAGATTACTGTAGGAATATTTCCAATGATTATGTATAATTAATTTTAACAAATGCAACTGAAACAGAACCGTGAGTAACATGCATTATTCATATAAATCTACACATGTACACGTTACAAAACGTTTTAATGTTCAACTCCAATTCTTTCGAGTTGTCAGAATTCACAAGTTAGGGGTTAAATCTTTTAGTTTTATAACATTTTTATTCAAAAACATTCAATAAATTTGTTTTATACTAACTTTAAATACAACTGGATTTTGCGGCCTTGATCTTATTTTCATGTTGAAGTCGAAGAAGTATGGAGTCACTTTTGGCAAAGCATTGAATTCCTCCAAACTTACGACTACATCTAAAAGTTGCCACCTACAGAAAGAAAAAATTTTGAAGACTAAGAAAATCCTTTAACTAAGAAAATCTTTTTTTGCAATCAATTAGAGGTAGAATGTTTCATTTGTCATTTACAAGTTGAACCACTTGAAAATTGATGTGAGGGGAGCAATTTCTCTAGCAATATATCACTAATATATTTTAATTACATCTTATATTAAATTAATATTATAAGAAAAATATTAACAGTTGTAGTAGACAATATTTTTTTACAATATATAAGTAGTGTTCTCTCTAATACTACTTACTGTCGATTGAAAATTTAGATCGCACGAATTTTGAAACTCGTGCGATCTGCATTAGAGTGCGTATTTAGTTTTTCAGTTCACGCTATTTAATGAATGAAAATATATTTTATTATGATTCACGGTATCAAATAATGTGGCAATCAACCGAAAATCATTAAAAAAACATTAATATAGTAGTACGTTTGATTTCATGTCCTAACTGTGATACCGAAAGCTGATTATATTTTCCAAGGTCTTTCAAAAGGTGGACTATGTTAAACTAGGCTACATCACCACTTAGCAGGAAAATTATAAAATATATTGAAAGATTGTTTCCAAGCTCACTTGAGAAAAATAAATTACATTGACTAATGATTAATGGATGCTTAATAGTTTAATGTAATTCAAAAATTCAAATCTTGCAATTTGTTTTTTTATTGACTTCTTTTAGCTCTTGTGAATTGTGACAGTTAATTAAAAATAAATATTGTTTTGTTCATTTAAGACCTCTGTTTAAGATTGGTGGCTTTGAGAAATTTTACAGACACAAATAAGAAACATGTGTACAATCTAATTATCAAAGCAATAATGCTACGAATTACCAGGAGAATGTACTTGTTGTTGACCTACTCATTTAATTATGGAGCTGTATGGAATAACCAATATTTAACACTAGATTTGACTAGCAGTCATACTGGCTGTTTTAAAAAAATAATTAGAAATACTATTATTTGTTTTTATGACGCAATTTCTTAGAATTTTATGATTTATACACAACATATAAATGAGTTTATTCATAATTGTAGTTACGTCCCCCTCCTTTTTTCCTTTATTTCCGTCACATATATATGTCACACCTATATTGCACAAGCAAACAAAATGGCTGCTTGGGTAAAAGAAAACTTTCTATTGAAATACGTCTTTATAAATAGTTAAAAATACTTATTTCTTTAGAAATAAAATTTCCTAAGGTAACCCAACCGTCTTAAAGTTTTTTTCATTGTCAGAACTTTAAAAAGGAGACTGTTTGAAAAGAATTCAAACAACTAGTTTCGGAAACGTGGTGATTTCTTTATTTGCTCTAGATTGTTTGTACAATGAAGATTTATTGATTGTGCGGAGGATAAAAGTAATGACAGGATTCCCCTCAATGGGAGACATGAGTGACGCATTCTTTTTGTATAGCTTCCTCCTCATTCGTTTCGGATATGACGCATTTACGACCTATTCAAGCCATCACTGTCAAACTTACTGAACAGATGGAAAGGAGTAAATTTGTATTTATCATTTAAAACTATTTTGAAAAAAAAAAAAAAAATACAGTAAAGCCTCTATAGTACGGTTTCCGAATTTACATATACCCCGTATTGCACTGTTTTTTTTTTTTTTTTGGCAAGTCCATTTTTTTCGTGTACTACTAATGTTAATTTAATTTGGATTGTAAGATCGTTATTAATGGTATTTTTCACATTTTACGTTTTCCTTGAAAAGTTAAAAGAAAAAAAAAAATGATTTAAAATAAGTAATATTTTCAACATTGCAATGATGAGTTTGTAAATAATGAAGGGCTATTTTCTTCCTCATAAAGACTAGAAAAAGAATTTGCGAAATATTTCAACCCTGTAAGTTGCTGCATTCACTTTTAACTGATTAACTAAAAAGCAATCTTTAATTAAAGACTATTTTTAAACTAAACGCCAAGATTTGCACCTAAATGTGTTAAAATGCTCTTTAAATTGCATGTATAACAATGTTCTTTTCTAAAACTGCAGATACTCTACGTTTTGAATGGGTCATCATTTCTACTTTTAGCTTTTTTTAAATCTGATTTTTCGTTTTCATGAATTCACCGTATTTTATGTCTTTTTCACCCATTCCCTTGAATAGCGCAAAATTGAGGTTTTACTATATAGTATTAAAATGACTTCACACACACACGATATATTCTGTAAATTTTTTATTGACTTTTGTTGTTACTAGAAGTATTTTACAATTGCGGATCATAAATTTAAACTTTTACTAAGTAATAATTTAGCGAAACGGAGCAAATAAAAAACGGAAGTACTCTTCCCTCTGACAAGAAGAATGCCGATGAATGTGGTTTTAAACAGTTCTAATCTCAAAAATAGGGGTGAAGAAAACCATTTTGTCCCTCCACTGTGCTAATAAGAATTATCCCCAACAGGAAATGAACTCTCAAGATCTTCTTGACAGAGCCTCACTATCCAGTGTGGCTCCGATAAGAATACTCCTGACCTTGTAAAGGTTTGCTTCTTCGTGGGAGATTTAGTTATAAGAGGAGGAGCTTCTCTCTTGTATTCAGAACTCGCTCGGTAAGTTTTATCTTCACAAATTACGTGTGTTCATACGAGTACGAAACTTTGGTCAAAATAGCTCTTTGATGGTATTCACCATCGCCTGCTTGGATTCTGTAAATAGTAGTGAAATCTTAATCTGAAAGACTTTTTAAGAAACACGTACCATAAAATGTCTTAGGAACATAGGAAGTGGGATAGAAGTATAACACATATGTACAATATTTACTGTAGATTCTAACTATGGGACTACGCGAGCAGTGTACTAATGGAAAAAGAAAAAAATAGATAGCATTTAAAGGAGCATACTGGATACTTTTTTTTTGAAACAATAATTATTTGCTCTTGTCCTTTGTTATCGAGATCTAAGGGCTTGGAGTCTGCCGAAATTTTGAGAAAAGTTGCCACATTTACAGACTTGACGAGAGATAGACTTCGCTATGTGCTTGTGGCAGTACATCCATCTACAAAGCTTATGAAAGATATTTTCCATTTCTCCCTGAAACTTGGCGAGTTTTCAGAAAATTCAGCACAATTTAAGGCCTCATATTTCGATAACGGGGACGCAAGGAAACATAATTAATGTGTCCGAAAACATGATTTACTATACTTTTTTTGATTGCTATTTACTAATTTATTTATTTTCATTACTACTCTGTCGTAAGGTTTCCTGGTAAGTTCACATTCCTCTTCGAAGACTTTGCTTCTGACTTATATTACTCTTAAGTCTTTATGATATATTTTTTTCTGTTTGAATTATAATTTATTTTCTACTCTTGTGGCATTAAGTATCGTTACGTTTGTGATCCAATCCACTTCTTCTAATTTCCTACTTATTTGTAAGTTATTTGCGTCAATTTTTCTATAAATAACCTTCTTATTTATAAAAAACTGAATTTCCCGCATAAAATCATCTGAATAAAAAGCGTTTCTCCTTACCTGCTGTAATTATTTTCCATCTCATCATATGGATAATGTGTCCAGATCATGATTTCTGGGTCCGTTAAAAAGAAATGCTCGTTTAACTTCTGTTGGAATTTTCCCGTGTGATCAGTGTAGCCTATGAAAATGATTGAAACTTAGAAAGTGTGAGAAAAAAAAGTTTAAATATGAAATAATGCAAATCCCAATGTTAACATTTTAAAGAACTTTTACAGCAATGAGGCAATCAATCAAAGAAAGTCACTGTAATAACTTTTATTACAAAACTGGTAATGCCTTTTATTGTAATTTTTATATCCAACCCCTGTCGAAAACTACAACAGTTATGTAACAGCGATGATAAGTAGGGGAATGTGAGGCAAAGCGAAATAGTTAACTTACCTTTCTCAAAATGAGCAAACTTGAAAATTTGTTTTGAAAATTAAGTTACATAAAGAGAAAACAATGAATTTTATGATAAACCTTAGCTGAAATATTATAATTTGTTTTGGGTGTAAATTTGTTCGTTAGAAATAAGTGGAAAAGAATCACTTTTTTTCCATAAGGTTAAAGTATTTTCTTGAATAAAATGCTTTCTATTTCATTTTAAAAATACGTTTAATTAAATGAGTGATTAAATGAAATATGTAATAAGTAAATAAATAGATATTGAAACAATAAATAAAAAAATTATCCATTATTTAATATGTGAAAAAATAATAAGTGTGTGAGTAAAATAGTAAATGAATAGGAAATGGGTGACTGAATGAATAAATGAGTGAAGTATTTTCTGAAAGAGTGTAAATGAATTAGTAAATGATTACGTAAGTTTGTGATTCAATAATTTCCTGAGTAAGTAAACAAAATGAACTATTTCACTTTGACCCATTCACTTGCCCCGCATACACTTGACAATTGGTACAAAACATTAAAAATAGTACTAAACATTAAGTCTCATTTAATAATTAAAATATTAGTAATAATAATGCTATCATTTTGTTATAACATTTTTTTTACATAAAAAAAATTAGAATATGAGTACCAATTTCTAAAATTTGCTTGTTTTATCATCTGTTTTCATCCTTAGAGATAACTTTTCCTTGACTTGAATCGACTACATGTGGTAGTACATAGCTAAAATATTAGCAGATAGCTAACGCTAAAAACAGAATACATATTTCACCATTTTACTTTCCTCCGGTCTTTTACTACGCCCCACATTCCACAACTTAGGAAAAAGTTTGTGTAATATAATTAAGTTCGACTTTTATATACGCAAATCCTGTCACTCGTAACACCTATCGATATTCTATTTTACGAAGTCTCGTATAATTTTCATCATATCGCCTTTTCTTTATCGAAGAACATCGCGAGAGGAAAAAAGGAGATTGCTTCGATTAATGCGTTCCAGTCAAGTAACAGCAGCAATGAATTTCGATTAAGTATTTCATCGATAACAAAATGTTACATTTTTTCTTTTCAGGTCATCACGGGAAGCAAATGAACCTATTTAGAATATTCTACCAACTTCATTTGCATTCGGTTTTAATTAATAAAAATTCACGCTTAGAATTTTCTCACCGTTGTGCATTTGCGTAAAAAATTTGAACGAAGTCAACAACTGTAATCAGTTGATGTAGTAATTAGACCTAGTACTTTTTTTTAAGGTCTACGAGATAAAAGCCCTTGGAGGGGAGGATGATTCTTATAACAAGAATTTTGACATGAATATGCTCGTATACATTGTATTGCAAAAAAAAAAAAAAAAGACTGTGACGAATAACAGGCAGACAAAATTCTGCCCTTTGTCATTTAAGAATAGGGTAGTTTTCGATTTTTCAATTTTATTTTTATATGATAGAGTAACATGTGTGAACATCATCGGTGAAAAAATTTTTGCGATACGATAAGTAGTTTTTTTTAAAATAATTTTTAAAGTTCAAGAAAATGTGACGTCACTCGGCTGCGGAAGAAACGTCATCGATACTTCCGCCGCGCCTCAGCCGACCGGGAGAAGCGAGGGAAACGCTTGGCTACGTTGAAGACGCACTTGAAGAGTATTAACTCCTCGTGATTTTGGAAGATTTAAATCGCTCGTCCTCTCGAAAATAGGCAAAAACCATCATTGATGTCACTTGAGGGAGATTGTTGGACTGTCCTTTGACGTATCCTGTCTCCATCATGCATCAAAAGGATTATTAAATATCTAAAAATTAAAAATAACTACGCGCTCAAAATGTCCGTAGCGATAACACGGGACCGTCGCGTAGAGCTGAGGATTGAGGCCGAGTGACGTAACTCGTGACGTATCAAAAGAGCGCGCTTTTGCGCGTCGGATTTTTAAAAATTCATTAAAAATCAATCGTTGTGTTTTAAAATACGGCAGTGGTGAATTTTGGAGTTTTGAGGGTCAAGTAACAATATTTAATGATCAAAATGGGGATTTTTAATAGGTCACAACTACCCTAGGGATTACGCTACAAAACAGAAACTGCGATTGATTAAAGTTTAAAGTTTTATTCTTGCAGTTGTTGCAGCTTTACTGTTTTCTGGTTTTGTCGATAGTGTGCGTATGAAATTGGTCTAATGACATCTACTTTTTGATGTAACAAGTTTGATTTGCTTACCTTTTTCCGTTGCTAACCATTGTCCAGAGTAAATACTTCTTGAGGCTTTCACGGCCGGCGTCAATATGAAGAGGTATTTCCAGGCTTATAGGCCGTGGTCGATGAGAAACATAAATTTCAAACTTTTTGTCGGACACTGCGGTCGACATCATCAGTAAGTAAGTTATGGTGAGACTGATGCGCTAGCTATCGCCCGGTGAAAGACCCCCGTGACCCCTTCTCTGCGTCAGGAGTATACAAAATTCCGTGCTCGTGCGGATCCGTTTATGTTGGAACCACGAAACGTAGCATCAAGACACGCCTTTCCGAGCACGAACGTCATTGTCGGTTAGAACACTATGAAAAGTCAGGAGTAGCCGAACACAGCCAACAAGAAGGAGTTCACAACATCAAATTTAAAGACACGGAAATCCTGGCTACAACATCTCATTACTATGCCCGTCTTCATCGCGAAGCTATAGAAATTTTCAAGCATCCTCGTAACTTCAATAGAAAAGAAGAGAACTTCAACTTCCCGAAAACATGGCATTCCGCCCTTAGATCCGCTCGCCATAACGGTCCAGACATGGACGGAGGCTCACCCATACCGGAAAATCCATCCAATTAGAATCCAGACCGCTTCAGAGACCGAAGAAACAACAACCAATCAGAAGCCAGCACCCATCAGCAGTTTACTTAAATACCAGAGTGGCCGAAGTTAGCGCATCAGTCTCACCATAACTTACTCACTGATGATGTCGACCTCAGTGTCCGACGAAACGTTTGAAATTTGTTTCTCATCGACCACGGCCTATAAGCCCGGAAATACCTCTTCATATTGTCCAGAGTGTTTATTTTTTAAAATGTAACACAGCCCCTTCATCCTCCAATAGGGAACATGCACTATGTCACAAAATATGATTAAATTACTGTTATTTCATAGAATCGATGATGCTGATGCCGAAAATCAACATTAAAATTCCAAAAAATCATTCACTTGAGCGTGAGAAGCAATTAAAAAGGGAGATTTTTGTAAACAATGTCATGTGACGAAAAACACTCAGCCATTGGTCCACGTCACAGAATACGATTCTCCCAGTATCGCTGCCTTTGATGAGACAGTCAATGCGTTTTTAACACGCTGTTTTGTATTATCGTTATATTCGGAGCCCGGATGGTAGTTCATTTTTTGGCGTTTTCTTCGTCTTAGTTCATTATACAAAGAGTTTTGCAGTTCTTTAAACGTTGAAAAGTTTTTTATTAACTTTTCAGGGCAATTTTTAATGTGTTAGCTCATTTATGAAGTTTGAGCCAATTTTTAAGCAGCTGTGTCTTCTTATCAGCTTAGTGGTTTATAGTCATTGTTCACTTGAAATGGGAAATGGGGGGGGGGGGGGGTAAACGAAAGGTGCTCTGCTTCACAAAAGAAAAGGAGCGTAGTAAAGCTGGTAGATCAAGAACAGAACAGTATTAAAAGCAGTTCACTTTGTGTTAAAATGAGTAAAAACCCGAAAAAGCGACGTTTAAAAACTTGCGTTCTTTGACTACATTCCAATCCTTTTCTCATTCTTTCAATCATTTTCTTGGAATTAGGTTTCTGGAGAGTTCTGATCACTGAAAAACACCAACATTTTTCAAATCGGAAACCTAAAAAAGTACGTGCGTTAATTCTCAGTAAAAATGTCCAAGTGTTTACCACTGAAATATTTAAAATGTTTTCAACTTCAGCTGCATTTTTCGGGGGGTTTTGTTGCGAATTTTTGAAGCATGTTTAGTTTTATTCAGTCATCTAACTTCTGAAATGTAGTTATAATTAATGATTGATGCGGGGTTTTTTTCTATATCTTTTTTTTGTTATTATTATTTTTTAAAGAATAAAATGACTTTTCATTTAAAATGATGAAAGAAAAATTCATTAAAAGGCAGGCCGATAATTGTTCAAAGTTGGCCAGCTTTACGCTGTATCCATTTTCAGAAAAACACCCCGATTTCATATCAGTAGAAATGAAAATAATTTGAGCAGTAAGATGAGTCAAAAGCTTTTATTTTCGCAAAAACAGGAGTGTTTAAACCGATAAATAATTGAGAAACAAAAAAACAGTTAAAAAATATTTTTAAAGGGGGTTGCTGGGGGGGACACCCTTCAGGGCGTGACACCCAAAATGTGTTAAAGAGTTTATGAAACTTCATAAAATTTAAAAATTTCATTAAAATTTATTTTATATAGAATTTATGAAACGCAGAGCATCGATACCGTTGGGGGGGGGGGGGGAAGGGGGGGGCACCAAGTAACACCCATGCGTTGTTTGAATGAAACCAACCAAAAATGTATCTCACAACTTATGAAAAATGTACATGTTGAATTTCTTGAAAAATATCTCCATTGTTTTAAATTATATAGAATTCATCCAATGCAGGATCATTACTATTGATGAAAAGGGGGTTACACCGGGTGACATTGAAAATGTATCCAAGAGTGTGTGAAAAAAAAAAACTTTCTTTAAAAATGTTCCCGCTATTTGAAATTTTATTTAATTTATCGAACAGAGGAAGGAGGAGTGTTGCACCCTTGTGCTATTTAATTGGTTTGAGGAGTTAATACCAGCTTCGATTGAGTTAAACCAAATAGCAATCGCGATTGCTCAAAAAAAAAAAAACTCTTAAATCTTTTGATGAATTGTTAAAACGTAGATTTTTTTATTATTATTTGTTCATTTATTCAGATTATTTTCTACAGAGTAACAAATAAAAAAATATTAATCTATAAATAGAAGTTTATATTTATAAATAACATTTTAAAAAGTCATCATCTAAATTAAAATGTGCTTTAAATAAAACAAATTCTAAATAAATTTCTGATGAAATAAATCACAAACAATCCTCAAGAACATCCGAATTGCATTGCATTTTGATATTCTTGTAAAAACACGCGCTATGCAAAAATCAACTTCTTATATCTCGAAAAAATGTATTTGCTATCAATATTTGTCGTTGAATAACAAAAATTGTATTCTTCTTTTCCAACCCCCCACCATGACTGACATGTGTCTCAAAGAATCTAAGCCCATGTTTTTACCAGCTAAATGTTCTTCATATAAGTATTCTTTTACAGCTAAAAAAAACATAAAATTAAAAAAAATAAATAAATAAACCGTGAAGATTTGCGACTTGTAAAGGCTTAATAACTTGGCAGTATGTAAAACCTGTGCTTTAAAACTAGTATTTGGAATACATTGATTTCGTGATCCATTTCTCAATATCTGCTAGTGTGAAGTTCCGCACTGTACAGCAGAGCAAACGCTAGCAGAAGGAACGCAGGGAGAAAAGTAGTATTCTGTGACGTCACAAACTCATGGAGCGGCTACTTTCGTTTTTCGGGAGGCGTGGCCTAATCGCTTTTAAAACTCGTTTTAAATATGCTTAAACTGGCTTAATGGAGGTGTTATTGGTATGTTTCTGCACAGTTTTTCATAGTCTTTCATTTGCAAGTGAGTTTGAAAATCATGCATCTTCCCCATTAAATATGTATTTAAATATGTAACATGACAGTTACATTAGTATGATGATACTTCAGATTGATTACTTTTCTTGTCGTAAAAATAATCATCCTCAGAAGCAATTATTAGAAACAAGAATGACGCTCTAAAAATATAAAAGGCATACATTCCTTTAATTCATAAAATTTGCAAGAATGATTCATTTGCATTTTGAAAGATTAAATTTATGCGATTTGACGGCCTTTTAGTTTAAATAGAACCTATCTGTAATAGCATGTACAAGATTTATGTTTTTGAAAAAGAAATCACTTTTTTGGCTTGAGTTGAATACGAAAGTATCTCGGAATTTATTCTTTTCCGCTGGTAAATGAGGTTTTCACTTGTGTGTTGGACTGTTGCCATCTAAGTCAAATGACTCTTGTGACAATTACAAATTACTTTCCGCGACATACTTTTGTGTGGAAATGTTTTTCAAGGGTACATAAAATTTGGCAGTTAAATATTGATATCATTTGTAATTGATGTTATGATGAAATTTCGTGCATATTTTCCTAATGAATTCCCTCGCTTTTTCAAATGAGTATAATACGCCAGCATTTGATGCGAAACTTTGAACTTTTCCTGTTTTCAATTTTGTGATTAAAAACAGCGAAGAGCAGCTGATTTCTTTCAGTTTTCTTTTTCCAGTTGAATTAGTTTGGTCTTTTGGGTTTTTCAATTTTTTTTTCTTTTAAAGACAGTAACAGGAGATTTTTGTAAATTGCTGCTTTCTAATCAGCTTTGTAAACAGCTTCAGGCCTTTCATTTTTGAGGGGAAATGATATATACTTAATCCAAATCATGTCTATAAAAAGCAAAAACCATGCTTATTTATATGGAAATGCATTAATTTCTTAAAGCTCTGAAAAGGGGGGGGGGTCAATTGCAACATTCCCCCTAAATGAAGGGCTTGTTTAGTACTCTGAGGGAAGCAATCCTTTATTTATGCTGCTAGAAATGTCGAGTAGCGTAATAATGTATTTTCAAATTCGAGTGTAACTAAACTTCAAAAGATAAACTTGTTTTTACAGTGTATACTGACAGAAGAGGTTCCAGTTTAAAACTAAAATGCACAGTAATAAATTGTAAAATGATCAGTAATATATAGATATTACTGCTAATTTTAGTTTATTACTGTGCATTTTACAGTTTTACACTGGTACTTGTGCTCTCAGTACTATACTGTAAAAAGAAGTTTATTTTTTGCAGTGTACAGTATACAGTGTAAAATTCTTAATCGTATGAGATGGAACAGTTTTTTTGCCACTTAGGACAAAAATTAATAGATGATTAAAATAAAAATTAATGACGTAAATGTTCTCGTATCTCGTATTATAAAGATGCTCATTAAAAAAAAAATCTATGTATTATTATTGAAACTAGAAATGCACATTGACCTGTTTAAATCCATTTTTAAGTAGCAGCATTTGCTTCTAAATGTAAAGAGTTACTTCTCAAATCCTTTATGTTTCAACTTTTTATTAATTTCGGAATAACTTTAAAAGAGCATAATAAGACAAAATATTGATGAAATTGGTTGTTTCTCAGAACCATTCTGAGAAACAACTTAGCAAAAACAAAGCTTTATACCACCTTTCATCCAATTTTTACTCTCATCAGAGCCAGCTCAGAACAAATGGGGATGTGCCCATTAACCATATCTCTTATCTTTCGCCCGACATTGAAACGATATTTTAAGCACTTGTTCCATTACACAGCATTCAGAATTAAAGCGTAACTAAAAGAAAAAGGGATCGGTGCAACGAGAAAGAAAATGATATAAATTGCTGCCAATTTCGTTAAGAAAGGAAACGTTTTCTTGTTTTCTCTTAGCTATTTTATAATTTACTTTCTTTGCTTGCTATTGTCCTTAGCTGTCACTAAGATTTTTTTTATTTTATTAAAGCAATTTGTTAATTTCTTTTTCGCTCAAATACATCTTTAAACAAACAACGTATGGAAAGCATGCAATTAAAATAAACTTATTTAGATAAACGAACGGTTTTAAGTAAAATCTGTGACTAACCCAGTTTGCCCTAGATGTCGCTAGTGGCATTGAAAGAAATAACTTGTTGTTTGATTATTCTCATAGTTATGTGATAAAGAAAAAAACATCAATAAATAAATAAAATAAATGATAACAAAACAAAAATAAATAATATTAAAAAATAACAATTAGACAACCTGCAGATTTGAATGGGACATAATTTAAGTAGTTTCAGCTGTGAAACAACTATAAACGCAATTTGAACATTGAAGAAATGTGCAATGCATCAACCGACTCTTATTTCCATCCATGGACTGCAGTTTAATACTTATTATGCACTCATCAGCATGGAATAGGAAATTAGCCGAGTTGGAGGCAAAAATCATCTTATAAAGCAAGTGGAGCCAAAAAAAAAAACTGGTAGGTAATGTGAAATTAAAATACCAGCGAGCGACCGCACTTGGTGCGGTACAACTCGTACATTTTAAGGCAGAGCTCGGGTATAAAGCAGTGAGTAACCACCCCTAAGCAAGGAGCTAGGTATTCTAATTTCACATTAGCTCCCAGTATTTTTGGCTCTATTTGCTCCATAAGAGGATTTTTGGCTCCAGCTCGTTTAATTCCTATTCCATGCCGATGAGTGCATAATAAGCACTAAACTACAGTCCATGGATGGAAATAACAGAGTTGGTTGGTATATTGCATGTTCCTGCCTAAGCCTTTGCTTAGAGGCAGGTTACTCGCCGCTATATATTAAAGAAACGCTCATAAAACCTGAATCTCAACCGACATTAGCGACTGTATCGTAATATTCACGCCTGATTATTTCTCAAAATTTCATTCCATAGATTTAAGTCATACATTTCCCTTCTGTAATCGACATTTTGTGAAGACCGACGTTTGCGAAAGTGAAGGCAATTGCAGGTTAAACGTGTACACCCTATATGGAACTGATTCCGAATATGTCTGATTCTTGATTGACTGCATGCACTTTGAGTGTTTTTGATTTCGTAATTGCTTTAATTATTCATGTATTGCTATTAGGTAGTATTCGCTTTATTAGGTACGTGAAGTTACCTAAAATTTTTGATATAGAAAAAAATTAGAAAACAGCTTTTTAGAATTAAGTAAATACTTTTCTGAATTAGAGGATTAGAATAAACAAAGATGGAAATCAATGCGAAATTAGCTATTTTTTTTTTTTTTTGGTTCAGAATAATATTCTATATTAAATTCTATTTTGAAACTGGTTTTGTTACGCAATCAAGTCTTTGATTCATGCTACAGTTATTTCTTTATTATTGTTGTAAAATTTTTGATAATCCTTGATGAAACTCATTTTGTTACTCTCCTTGCGCTTCTACCCAAGTAGCACACTTCGTTTTTAAAAGTTGTAAAATGGTTATTAACGTTGTAACAACCGTTTAAAAACGTTTATAAAACGTTTAAGGGTTATTTGTGCTACCTGGGTAATTACTTTTCTCGTATGAACTAACTTGACACCCTCTTTTGAGGGGTGTAGCATACTTAAAGTGAGTTCCCTCTATTGCTCTCTTAATAAGTTCCTAACGAAGAGTAAGTATAATTCTTTTAGATTTTTTAAGCATTTTTATTTGCGTCGAAGGGTAATGTTTATTTTTTTACATACTCATAAAATTATCAGCAATGCAACAATTTTATTACAGATAAAAACTTTTTAGTTAAATATTAAGCATTAATTTGACGTTTATACATTATAATAATAATGTAAGAAAATAAACCATAGTGATTTGAGGGCGCATTTACTATTTAAAGACTTCAGCTTCTGATATGAAAATGTCATATATACATTAAAAAAAATCATATTTTTATCAATAGAATCGGATAATTTCGATATTTTCTAAAATACCATGACATTTTAGAGAACTGCTGCACTATTATATGATTTCTGGGTGAGATACGTCCGTTACTGAGACAAAAAATATTATTTGAATATTCCCGTTTATCTAATGAGCACGTATTACTTATATGATAAATAGACAAACTCATCGGAAAAGAGAAAATAAGATTATTTTCGTCTGAAAGGAAAAAAATAAATAAAACTTAGGCAAAAGAACTAGCGAATCATCTCGAGACCTTGTTTTCAATAACTGAACACGTAACAATCCATTATTCCTAATCACAAGCTAATCTGCAAAATGGGAATAACGGTCAGCACCCGGAAGCAGACGAAAGGCATTAATAATTGGAAAAATAAACCCGAAACTGCCCGAAAGTGTTGGGAATTCGCCCCTGGGGAATGTCAACAAGAAAATCGTTTCATTAGTATTATTGCCCTTTCCGAAAAGGAATAGCTAATCTAGCGCGTCATGCGCTTTGCGTGATATTGCGTGGCCTTATGTAATCGGAGTTGCAAGGCAGGATGGTTTTGTAAATCAGGTGGCACCGTTTCGAATCTTTGAGAGGCAAGTTTTACTTTGTAGTTCAAGAGTTTAAATGAAATATAATTGGAAATCAAAATCAATTTGTTACCTATATTTAAATATTAAGCATAATTTATCAACGTAACGTATGTATCGAAATTATAATTTACGTTCCGAATTATTTTTAAACCTAATCTAGTAATTCTGAGGAGGAGTTTTTATATCCGTAAAACACTAATACAATGTTATAATTAAATAACCTATATCTAAAGAAAAAATGCAGTTTGACAGTTTATTAGTACAAAGACTAATATTTTATACACATTTGTGTGAAAAAAAAGTCTAATATTGGGAAGAAAACATAATTTATTGAAACGATAGAAAACGTTTGATACAGAGAAATCCCTTTTATTAATTCATGATAAGTAGTAACAACGTACTTTTGCCTGACTAAATATTTCTACATTTTATCGGAAATAATTTTCCCCGTTTGCGTATTACTTTTTAAATGTAGTATAGTTTTTTCAATGACATAATTTGAAATGTTTAAGCTATGAAGAAATGAAAATGCTCGTCGAAAATTAACCGCAAATAATAATCAACGGAAACGAATAACCAAAGAAAAGCTAAGAATTTTTTCTCCAATCTTAACTTTTAACTGCTTATAAAGTGAAGGTATGGTCAGGTATATGTGACCATTACTTTTTTTTTCAATACTGTTAGGAGCTTTAAGCTGCAGAGTATTTTCCCTGTTATTAATGACTTTCGTGATTATTTTATACTGTGATTGGTTCTCCAGCGACATAAAAAATTAAGAAGGTTGACTTTCATTTAGAGCTAGTTTAAAATTACAACTGTTACTGTGAGTAACTCAACAACACTACGCGTCAAAAAGCCCTAGTTAAAAATTCTTCTGACACCGTTTTTAGCCTACTTTCCCGTTAAAAATAAAAGAAAGACGAAAAAAGTATTAAAAGTAGCTTAATGCATCTAAAAAATATCGCCAAGTCCAAAAAATATCGCCAAGTTAAAAAATATCGCCAAGTCAAAAAAAAAAATATCGCCAAGTGAAAAAAATAAAAAGGTAAAATGAATATCGAAAAATTAAAAATTTGAAAGTGGGTATTGAGATGGGGAATTTGTGTGTCGGTCGGTCGGTCGGTCGGTCGGTCGGTCTGTCTGTCCCCCCCCTAATAACTTTTGAATGAACAGTCCGATTTGGACAAACTTTTTTTTGTTGGAAAGATCTCGGCGAGTACAGCTCATTCCCATATTTGATTTTTTGATTTGAACAATTTTTGGTTCAAATTTGAGCCGTTCAAACAACCGGTCCCGCGATACTAACTTTTTAATGAACAGTCCGATTTGAACAAACTTTTTTTTGTTGGAAAGAACTTTTCAAGGATACTTCATTCCCGTATTTACATTTCCGATTTGAACAATTTTTCGTTCAACATTGAACCGCTCAAGCAAGCTGTCACCCCTAATAACTTTTGAGTAAACAGTCCGAAAAAAAATGACTGACTGTGCAGACGATTTTTTGTTTATTTATTCATTTGTTTTATTGAATTTATTATTATTATTATTATTATTTTTGGCAGACGATTTTTTTTGTAACAAAAATGTTTCATTCACGAGGGCATTTTATTCTTTATTTATATTTAACAACTGGCAACGGATTAAAAGTGAAATTCGAGACATTTTATCAACGGACGAGTTTTTTTTTCTTTTTTTTTTTCTTTCTTTGATAAAATGTGTTTTGATGTACTTTGTACTTTTAATTTTTTTTTTGAAAACAATTGAGGAATTTTTCTACGGAAGAACTGTAACAGTTACATTCTTTAAAAGGTGCGACAAAACTTTATTTATTCATTAATTTACTTTTTATGTGTCTATTTCATCTGATGAGAGGGGTATATTTTGCTTTTAGAAATCAGCTTCAAGTGCTAAAAAGGTATGTTTGACATAATTTTTAGTCTTAGATAATCAAGAGAATAATGATCAGATGCTAGAATGCCGATGTTGATGTACGGGAAAGTAGGCTCGTTTAGTTCTTGACAGAACTTCTTGTTGCTGATTCTTATGCGAAATAACACTACTAATCCAAATTTGACGACCGTTTCCCCCCATTGTCTCCAATTTTTGGAAATGGCACTCTCCCCTTATTTTTCTTCAGTTTTTGAGTTTCAGTCATTATTTTTATTCGGAGGGGAAAGGGGCATTGTATTAATCATTAGCATTCTTCTGAGGGGCTAGAGAAGTAAAAAGCGTTAAAGCATGACGTTTGTAGCAAGTTGTGAGACTCATGGGTATTACCCAATAAAATACTTAAAAGATTTTATCAAAAACGATTTTCATTTTCTAAGGGTTTGTTTTACAATTTTATTTTTTGGTGTAAAAACAGAGTATCGGACTTGCTCCTATAAACTCCATGTCTGAAAAACATTGTAGCAGATTAAGCTAATAGTCAATAACCTTTTTTCTGCTATGTTCAGAAAAAATATGAACCGAAAGTAAACAAGTGGGTTGTCAGAGGTTTGCCACTTTTAAGGATTTTCTCTGCAATGAGGAAAATAACCCAATTCTCGACGCTTGCTAGGGGCTAATTTGTTACTATCCAAGACAAACACGTGGTTGTCCGCCAAATACCGCATTTCTTTATTTGTATATAATCTTCCATTATCGGAGTCTATTCAGTAGGTTTTGACTCTTTTGAAAAAAAAAAACAGTGCCTTGTCTAACTATCGACAACAGCAGCTTTATTGTCAACTGGTAGAATCTGCATGCATGCAAAGAAACCAATTGCTCTTTTCTATTAAAGACCTCGCTAGGAAAAAAAGTTGCAATGGCCATTAGATAGGTCCCTAATCCATTTATTCATTTTAATTAATATACGTGTATTTGTAACATACACTTCACATAGACTTTTATTGGTGATCCAGATAAAATATTTTCAATCAAAGAATGGAAAAACTATTTGCACATTGCACGCGTTGAAGTATGTGTATTGTGTACTTAAGAAACAAATTGCAAAAGGTAGGCAAATATTACTATCTGTACTCAGAAGTAATCATCGCTTTCGTTAGCATGTTTTGGCTCATTCCTTTGTTTTCTTTAAAACTTCATCGGTTTGATTTTGTCGTGTGTATAGTGTCTTTCACTATTTCTTCTGGGTCAAGTAAGGAGCCCCCATACGTTCTTCCATATAACTTCATTTGTAAATCTTATTTCTCCCGAGTACCCCCGTAGATGAATTTAATCCGCAACGGAGAATAAGAAGGCAAAAAAAATTGAGTGTAAAGACAAAAACAGTGCGCAAATTAGCGGTATTAATGTCACAATTAATTGTCACAAGGCTACATACAGTTACTTTCTGCGTTTATAATTATCGAGTTCTATTCCTGTGATGGTGGAAATCAAACCTCCTAATTTCACCCGAGGAAATTAAATTATAATTTTAAGCAAAAGTGGGGAGGGGGGGCGGCAAGAATATTATTAAGCGACATATCACCAATACTGTACTTCAGAACCAGACTGACGTAAGTCCATTTTCGTCACTTTTCAGTAGAGGGCGAAAACGATTGCCAGATGCATACAAATGATGGGACTCGCACTCTTTTAACGCTGTTAAATAATTGAAGATTCAAGTGGATAAAGGTGATATGTGACAGTTTTGGAAAAACTTACTTTTTACCAACGATGAAGGTGATAAGGTAATTTTTTTTAAAGCTTTTTCTGAAAATTCAAAAAATTTGCAAATATCACTGTTATTCACTTACCCCTTCAACTGTGTTTGTGAGTTAACACAATTGAACACACACTAATCTGAATTTGTGTAAATCGACGAAATTCAAATGTCACATATTACCTTTATCCACTTTTTCCTTCAATTGTGAATGACTTTCTTTTCTAGAGTAACGTTCGCATGAGTTGATGCGGAATAAGATTCTACATACAATGCAGCAAACAAGTGAAAATTGTCATTTTTGGACTTACGTCGTTCTGGTTCTGAGGTACAGAATAGTGTTTCTTATACACAAGAATTAGTGTTCATGTCTAGAAAAACTAATACGCACTAAGAATTGAAGTTAATTCAAAAATTGTTTTATCTGACTTTGAATATACGATAGTTAGAGGTCTCAATTATTGCACTCTATTTCAAAATAACTGCAGTGAATAATTCTTAGTTAAAAAGTCATTATCAATTTAATAAACAGCAATAAAATAATCCTTTTATTAACTTAGTATTTTTTAAGGGTATTTAATAAGGAGAGAACATATTTTGTTGCAAACAGATGACACTTGCTCCGCATACATTAATATTTCCTCTCAAAATATGCATATTTTAATAATATATTTCTTTTATGTTTACAATATCGAACTTTTCTTCAAGAATACCATTAATTTCCTCGTGTAAAAATGTGGAAAAGTAGTAATAAACGAAACGGCAACGAAAATAATGAAACCTAGCGCGCCGAACGTCAATTTCGGGACACGAAAAAAACATGTATTCTATGTCCAGTATTGATTATCGGCCGTGCAAAAGCGTTTTCTTTTGCGTTTCAAATTGGACCGGGAATGTTCGCGAGCTTAAAAGATCGGGAACGCAAAGTTTTGTGGAGTCCCCGAGTGGTATTCACAATCGCTGGATATCGATTCCAAAGGGAAACGGTTGGCTGGCCCCAGCGAAGGCTCAATTGCAAAACATTGATTTCGGAGTGGTCATGACGACCGGAACAACACCGGCCCATTGATTAAACCAATCGTCGACTGATTTAAAGACACCGATACTCGCGCCACTTTTCACAACTCCCCCCCCCCCCCCACACACACACTACTAATTCGATTATTCAAAAAGTTTAAATGATGGATCTCGAGGCAACTGCTGATAGTTATTTGCGCCCCGAGTCTCTCGCCGAAGAGAGTTTTTTGGAATGCAAGTTGCCTTGGAATGCAATATTCTTCTAAACTGGGACTTTTCTATAGTACACATGCTTAGTTAGGTAGGAAAATTTTTTCTTATTAATTGTGGTTGTTTTGTGCCAGCAAGGCTGGCAATTTGGGGTGAATTGTTTCACTTTTCCAACTGTACTGTAATGCGGTATGAAGTCCGACTTCCACAGTACACACATGCCTTAACCCTTTATGTCCCAAATTAAGTAATCAGTGATTTTTTACATGTTTTTTTGGTTGAAAATGCATCAAAAAGCATATTTATCGAGTAAAACAATTTTGAAAATTTTGGGGGTCTAAAGCCCCTTACCCCTTAGGGCCCCCTAAAAAACTGTTTCCGATCGTAGGTACTATCTACCGGCCTCTCAACAAAGTACAAGGAGTGGTACTTAAAAGCTTCAGCGTGATTACAGATATTTAAAATTCATAATACTCAATTAATATGAGCGGGACTTCTGAGTCCCGTCGGGGCATAAAGGGTTAAGTGCCCGTTTATAGGTAGACAACCACCTACAGCACAACACATTCACACAAAGATAGGGAAATGAGAGGAAAGAGGAAGTGTATCCCCCGGATTCAAAAACGGATTAATCCCCCGTATTAAACTCGGATTCTAATACGGAACCTTCTTATCCGCAGTCATACTTCTCTGGCCACCACAGACAAGGTTTTCGGCTCCTATTTAACTGCTTCACTCCTTTACTCGATAGTCCTATTTTTATTACTAAACCAGGGGTAAATATTCATAGTTAGTTGTTTTCTATGTCGTTTGATTTTTATTAAGGCCTCCGTTCATTTTATGAGACACATATCAGCATTCTACAGCATAAAAGAAATTCAGCTACTTTTATGCAAATTGATCATTAATTTGGACATAATTGCGTATGTAACAATAGGGTTGTGGAAATTACTCAATGTAATTTTTCCCACCCTATCCTCGTACTCCATGGCTCTATTTAAATAGGATAAAGTTGAAAAAAAAAAGACTGTTTTCGATTTAATTTAAATCTTTAAATCTTGCGTAAATTTTGGGGCTTTCTTTATCTGTGCATAATGCCAAAGCCTTACATATTTCTCCTTAGATTATTCTTATATATTTCTTCTACAAAAATCATTCTTTTAGGAGACACTATACGAGCGTTGGCTACTTTCTCTTAAACATTAATCATTTTGGACGCTAGTACTTATAGTACACACTTTGACGCAACAAAATATTACTTGCTTCATGATATAGAAAAAAAAATCGTTTTTCGATGCAGCAGAATATCAAACGTTTGGGACCCCTAAAAGTATTTTGTTCTTTTTCTACTGTGAGAGCACCGCTCACGTATTTCTGATTCTCACTTTACGTGTACTGAAATCAGATTTTCTTTTGCTGAAAAATATGTTTCATTTTCCTTTCTCTTGCGAAGTCACGTACTTCCGTCATATTTTCTGCCAAATTTTCGACACATGAGTGCTTAAAGTACATATCAGTGCATACATTCAGTCGGATTTAGCATGCTTTTCTCTAGTTTTTATTCAGTGGGGGTAAAAGACGAAATAAGACTGAATTTTATAAAACTTTTTATTTGAGAGAAAATGATCAAAATTTGTTGCAAAAATTTTCTGTATCAGTTCTTTTTTATTTGCTTTTTGTTGAGCTTGTATCAAATTGAAAATTGGAGCAAACAATGAAAATGTTTTAATATTTTAAAAGTTATACCATAATAATGCAAACAAAAATCGTAAAGTAAATTATCTATGCCATAAGATAAGCAAAATTGTAATCGTAAAAAAATACTGCTAACAAAATTTTAATATTAAAAAAACCAAAACTTTTTTTAGTTAAAGCAGAAAAAAATTAAAAATCAAAAACCCATTACAAGTGAATTTATTGAAATACTTTTGGTATAAGACATTAAGTTAGGTGTGAGTGAAAAGTAATTGTTCATAATTACTTTAGATAAGCGTTTAAAGTTAAACAATATTTAATAAAAAATACAAAATAAGTCAAAGAGCATCCAACCCGGAAAGAAAACCAAAAATTTGTAGCTGTAAAAATATTTTGTACGAACGAAAAAAATAGACAATACTATTCGTTATCAGAGATGCATTTTTTTCCCTTAATAACTTAGCTTTTTATGAATCTTATTCGTCATGCAATGCCACAATGTCTCTGCGTCTACTAACCACAAACAAATTAAAAGAAACTAACGGTAGTTTACGGTAAAGTTGTTTATGACACATTGTATTAATCTCAAATTTTAAAAGTATCCGTTGGCATGTATAATTAAAGGATTTTTCGGCCTGCATAATTGGAAAACATTTGGGCGAAAATTGAAAAGGTTAGTTTGAGCTGTATTCCACTTTTTTAACACTTTAGAACATCGAGTACATAATGTCTCACAGTGTATTAAAATAAAAGGGAAAAAAACCCCGTGAAATTGTCATTTTTTCACTTTTATTTGAGTCAGCTCCTAAAAGTAAAATTGCATAAATGAAAGAGTTTTAAGGCAAAAAATACTTCACAGAATGGTTAAACCTTTACAATGTTGACTGCATGTTTCCTATAAATAAACAACTAACTTGTTTCTGAGAGCAATATACTGTGTGTATATACTTACTGTAAACATTGAGATATTGACTCATAAAATTTTAATAAATTCAGACTGACCTGTTCCCCACGTTGTGTCAATGAAACGCCAAGCACCAAGAATAAATACGGCATTCCAAGCATGCGTGACGTCTTCTCCAGGAACGAATTGATGGCCTGGCCGGTAATCATAACCTTTGGCGAAACCGTTTAGTGTTTTGACACGAATACCAGCTATCCTAAAGTCAAAAATAATGCACAATATTGCAATCAAATCACAAGGATATCGTCAAAAAGTTGATACATATAGTGTGGTTCTGACAAGTTGAACTATGACCTTGACAATGTTTACCTCTTTTTTTCCTCTGGGGGAGGGGGGGGGTAACATGGATGGGAAATTGATGTTGAATGAAGTTGGGTTACTTTTGCAGTTGTTTCGCAAAAGTACAGGGTTTTTACAAATGATTCATTTGTTTTCGAAACGCTTTATGTCCAAACGTACTGCACGTAGAACGATGAGGCATACATGGAAATAACTGCAAACTCATCAAGATTTCTAACCGTGTTGATGAAGATGTAATATGAGGGCAGCATTTTTTTGTATACCGACAAAATAAGAAAATAAGTTATTTTAGAATGCGTGTTACTTCGTGGTAATGTCCACTGTCGTCCTGGTAGCGTCCAGGTCGTATAGTAATGGTCATCACTGCTACTATTCATCTAACGCTTTTGACAGAGAAGGAAAAAAACAAGGTCATTATGTGCCCTTAAAATACTGCAAGAACAGGTATGAACATCATGCATACTATACCACAAATATTTAAAAAAAAATGCTTTTATTGTTTTGTCGCCATTTTAAAAATACCGCAATCGCCATACCACCTGGTTGACACAATTCCAATTCTTGGTGAGCTTGCAGTTATTTTCACATAATTTTCATTGTTGTAAATGCAAGACTTTTTGATAGAAGTCGTTCCGAAAATAAACGAACCATTTGCCTTGTATTTGCCACCTTGTATTCCATCTCGAATTCGAGCAAATATATAACGCGTAATTTTTTCACTGAAATTCCTTAAAAGAGGCAAACACTGTCAATACCATAGCTCAACTATTTGAGCGACATCATAAACGAATTTTATGTTTACCTGCACATTTCTGAAAAAAGTTTGCAGTAATCTTTGCAGACACCTTCTTGTCTCTGCAAAACCTCTTCCGCCGATAACTTGATATCCATGTACCTCCAATCATACCTGAAGCCAAACAAATAAATAGTTTAAAAGTTGTGGATTTAGATATTTTTTAAGTCCATGCAAAACATAATTTGCAACTAATAAGTCCAACGAAGGGGGAGATTTATCTCATGTTTGAAATTCGAGGTTGGTAAACGGGAAAGATGCCTCGGCTTAATTCGGGACAGAACTTGTTGTTTAATTCATTTGAAAGGCATGAAGTTTTGGAAAAACAAAATAAGGGAAAAATTCAAGCAATATTTGCAACGATGAAAAAAAAATAAATCTTGACAAGGATTTTCCACTAAAAATCTTATTTTTACGTGTACAGGAGTGAAATTTATTCGGAAATATGTCTTTAAAAGAAATTATGCGCGACTGAAATTGATTGCAAAGTCAGGAGCGCCCCGAAGGGAGGTCCAGGGAGGTCACCGGGACCTCCCAAACATCTTCCTAATTCGGCAAATTCGGACACAGAATCGGCACATTCAGGGCAGTGGTCGGAAGTAGCGCGCTACAAGTAGCGAAACTACTGTAGTAGCTACTTTTTTTAGTAGTTTGTAGTGTAGCGCACTACTTTTTTAAAAAAGTAGAGTAGTGAGTAGCGCGATACAAAAAAATAGTAGTTTGTAGCGATTTCTGGAAACTACTTTTAAATTAAAAAAATAAATAAATAAATGAAAAATTTTTTTTAAAAAGAGAACGAAGGAAAAAAACAAGTTTTTTCTTGTGGCGAATATTCGTAAAAATTGTTAAAAAAATCTAAAGAGGACAAATTTTAGCAAAAAAAAGGAACAAAAAGGAAAAATAACAAATAAATTCAAAGACAATTCCTATTTCTATCCCATATTCGAATGAGGTAATTTTTTTTTATCTAAAACACTTTTCGAATTTTTTCGGTCGATCCTCAAGCGGTGTATTCTTGTTATTTATTTATTTTTAAAAAGTAGCGAAGTAGCAACTACATTTCAAAAGTAGTGTAGCTCGCTACATTAAAAAAAAAGTAGTTGTAGCTGTAGTTAACTACATTTATAAGAAAGTAGTTGTAGTTGTAGTTCGCTACGAAAAATATGTAGTTTTTCCAACCACTGATTCAGGGACAGCATTGAAATAATTTTTTGCAATATTTCTTTTTTTTTATACATTTGTTATCTTTGAAAATGAGACGATCCGATTAATAAAATATATCTCATTCTTTTATTGACGTTGTTTACCATTAACCAAAACCGTTTCTTTCCTTGGTGCCTTTCGGTGAATTCCATAGTGTGTGTAGCATGACCCCAGACAAGATGGATAATGTATAGTGAAAATGCTGCAATGCATAAATGTTGCACTTTGAACGCAAAGAACTCTAATATTATGTGCGGCGACTTCAGTTTTTTTTTCTTTTGCTTTACCAGCAGATTTTCTCATTTCTCGTACTGAAAAATATTATCTGCTTAGCTTCATTTATTTAGTTTCATTTCTTGACTTTCTTCACTACGAAAAGAATCGACTGTCGACCTAGTTCAATATTCTTTTTCGTTTTAATTATAGTACTGAAATACATCTATCTGTTTTACTTAATTTATTGATTTTGCTTGCAAGGAAGAGAATTCGTAAACGATATAAAGTTGAGTGTTTAATTTGTGGAAGTACTTTTGATGACGATTATAAACGAAAACATGAGGAACTTTGCCACGGTGGAAGACATTTCTCCGTGAAACTTGCTGAAGCTCCAAAAAAAAAAAAAAAAATCCATTTCATGCTGCAAGAAAGAAAATAAAAACTGCTTTAAGCAGCAAAATATCGCCATTAACGGTTAGTTTTAAATTGATCTTTTTTTCTTCCCCTTTAATTTGTTTCAATGCATTTTTTTTACTCACTGATTTAAATCAATAGCCATAGGACTCCCACACTTGAGAGCCTGTGGCAATACATTTTGGGAGCCCCTTGTTTAACGTGCACATTTTTTTATGACCAGTTTAAATTTCTTTCTGGGCTCTTATGTCCCAGTTGCGACATGTGTGATTTGGGGAAATCTGCCACCTACCTCAATAATTAGAAACAAATTAATTTCTTCGTTAAAGGTCGCCATGTCTTTGGAAAAAATTGTGTAAAAATTTTAGCCATAAATTAATTTTAATCTTTGTTCAAATTATTTTTCAGACATTATGCTTTTTTTCTTAGAATTTAATAAAAGTAGTTTTCATCATTTTCAATAAATTATGCATGTTTTTTTAAGAAATTGTGTTGAAAAAAAAAAAAAAAAAACGTTATAATTTCGTTGATTCGCCATTGAAAAATAAGCTACTAATAGTCTATATTCTGTGTAATTGTGTGTGTCTAACTTAATCTTTTTCGGTTAGCAACTGATTCGCGTCAATGGCGCAGCCATAAGTTAAAAAAAAAAAAAAAAAAATCAAAAATGAAATATTCGTTTTGCATACATAATTTCCCTACACTGCAAAAAATGAACTGTCGTTTTTACAGTATAATACTGGCAGGCGAAGTTCCAGCATGCTTTAATTTGTAAACACGCATCATATATGCAGTATTTTATAATCTGTCTTGCAGTCAATGTTTTAATCTGTATATATGTATATAAGAAATCCAATCAATCGCTTTGACGATTCAGCATACAACCCCGTTGTTATTTATCTAAGTTCTTGTTTTTTTTTTAAGTGATACCCATCGTCTTTTCTCACAAAGTAGCGTTGTATGGTTTGTGTATATACTCGTATTTTTTCATAAACATGCCGCATTTATGCTACGTCATACGTAATGAACGCGAACGGTTTTCTGCACTTTGGAAAAAATCCAAAGGTTGGAGCCGGGTTTGAACCCGTGACCATAAGCAAAAGAGGACAACGTCTTATAGCTACGCTCTCTTGCCGGCGGGATGAATAACGTGATTATTATTTTAAATGCCTAGGAACAGATTTTCAAATCAAAAATGAAAGTGCACACATGGGAATTTACGGTCAGATTGCTGGCCAGAGAATTTTTTTTAATTTTCTGAAAAGCTAAATAAAATAAAAACAAGACATGCTACTGAAAAGTAAAATTTTTTTAAACACATATCCTCGTTGATAACACCGAAACATGCTATTTTTCACTTTTTCTTTTCCATATGTGATTCCTTAACTTGAACAAAAGAAAACTAAAATATCTGTGAGGAGTAGGAATTCCATTACAACATACATAGATCAATTCTTTCTGTAGCTGGTAATTTTTCCACAACACTAAGAGAAAAAGACTGGCTGGCCTTCTGCCTTACCTCTCTAAACGAAACAGCGAACGAAGTAATAAAAGTCGTCATACTTTTTCCAGATACTATAAAAAGATTGTCGACCGCTGACCATAATTATTTGATGAGCATTAGCATTTTTCTTTTTCGTAAGAGAAACGCTTTTTTGGCTATAGAAATTCATTGAAGGAGGAAAACTGTTACTCACGTGATATTGGCTGCAATCCATCTGAAGAAAGCGCGCACAAGCCCGGTTTCATTTTCGCAACCAGTCTGTAAGTAATTGACTAGGGTACGCACATTGACTAGGGCCGACTCGGGAGCCTGAAAACAGACGTCAAATTACCATCCATTTTTTTTTTTTTTTAAATTCAGAAGCCATCAGCTTTGACATACATGGGGACTGCTTACTATGCGCCTTGCCTCCTGATAAGCACAGGGCAGATTTACGACACAGAGAGGTTGAAATAACAACCATGTGCAGGGCGGGACTCGAACCCGCGAGTACTTGCTTACGAGGAGAAGACTGTACCTCTAGGCCACCGTGGCCCCGTTACCATCCAATTAAAATAGAAACCAGAGACACGACCCAGGTATCACAAATAAACTTTAAACGTTTTATAAACGTTTTTAAGCGGTTGTTATACAATAGAGATGAGTTCGGGCTCACTTTTGAAGGCCCGAGCCCGAAAATTTTTTATCCGAGCCCGTCCGAGCCCGAGTGATATTGTCTTGTTTTGAGCCCGACCCGGCCCGAGCCCGAATGTATCAAACATCTTTTTACTTTTAATTTCCACTAGGGATGCACTGCCATATGGTATATCGTGATAGCAGTAAGTATTATCCAAAAAAAGATCTCCCCCCTCTCATGACTATTTACAACACTCATTCCAGATTCGTAGGAATTTTGTCAACAGTCAACCTTCAATCAGAGAAAAACGTTTTATGACTTCTGTCTCTTAATGGTCTTTCAAGCACCACGGGGGTTTGCGTCATTTGTCCCCACTTTCTACCGTTTTCTACTGACCATTTACACCCCAGCCCAGCAGATCGCTTGCTTTCCGATGTGCGGAAGATGAGAAACGATGTATGGGAGTGGGAGATCAGGTGATAGATGTCATTTCTCTGAAACTCTTCCTGAACAAAGCAATTCTGCCATTAAAAAAACAGTTCTCACGCTCTTTAAGTACACCAATATTTTATTCCGTGAACGTTGTATTTGTATAAAACTGACTATCTTAATATGAGATCGAGCCCGAGCCCGCCCGAGCCCGATAGCTGCTTGAAGTTAAAGGGCCCGAGTCCGTCTCGGGCTCGGACTCGGGCTTTCGGGCTCGGGCCGAGCCCGGCTCATCTCTATTATACAACGTTAATAACCCTTTTACAACCTTTAAAAAACGAAGTATGCTACTTGGGAAACTATGGGCAGGGGTACCCTAATGGGATTTCACAGGAGGTTTCTAAGACTTCCCAAAAATTTCCTTATTTTCTGACGATTTGAAAAATTTCGGGACATGCTCGTAATTTTTAAATGTCTGTATGTCCTTTTTCATTAGTTTTCATTTTGCAAAAGAAGTCTATGGTCTTAGTTAAGTATTTGCCTTCAAATAGCTATCTGTTTTGTAACAAAAAAGGTAAAATAATTACTTTATTTATCAATTTATTTATTTAGTTTAGAAGTGATGGGCTAAAATTAAAATTGATTTATTATACACATTTTATTCTAAATTAAAATTTGGCATTTATATTTTAAATACTATTGATAATTATTAGTGCCAGCTTCTAGTTTTTTACAAGGATGAAAGAGGGGGGGGGGGGCAAAGGGTTTCAGTCAATATCTTGAAGGGGCAATGGGCTTATTAAGATGGGGAACCACATATCTATATTTTAAATCTACAAATACATTTAAAGTACATCCCTCTCACTCTGGTTTAAAACCGCCCCCAAAACCTTGTTCGACCTAAAAACCAGTTAAATCCGCATTCTTACCATATCACTACTGTAAAACGTGCCGGTACCATTAACGAAATTGTTATATTAAATTGCTGAATCCGCTCCCATTTTTTATTGTACGTGCTAGTACACGGCTAAAATATACTCAGAATCTATGATTTGTAATTGAAATTTGAACGGAAAATTAGAAAGTGTAGATAAAATTTCGATTTATTTGAAAATCAAAAAAATCCAAATTACTTTCATCTGTTAATGTTTAAAATATTCTGATAATTACAAAAATAATAAGAACAAAAATTAAGTCTTACACAAAATGTTTTTAAATAAAAAAAATCTTTTAGAAAACTTTAGTTGGCAGAGCGGGAACTGTTTTTTTTTTTTTTTGCCTTTTCTGTAAAATAAAAGTAAACAAGTTGGTTTGAGGCTGTCCACAAATTATGTCACGCTTTGAAGGGCGGTCGCGAAATTATGACATTTTGTGACAAGAGGGAGTGTAACAAAAAGTGTGACATCACTTTTAAGTGTAAGGGGGTTTTGAGGGTAAGGTGAAATGTGACACTTTGTTACAAAGCGGGGGGGGGGGGGTCAAAAATCTTGCATAATGTGCAACATCACTTATGCATTTCCCTCTTCGGTACTAAAAGCTTTATATGTACGATTGTACAATCCTTCGAAAGGGCCTCTTACCTGAAGCGCATGTAAATCAATTTCATTGAAGACGGACATGCACGGAATCATTTCCTTCTTTTTACAGGGAGGAGGTCGTGCCGCAAACTCTGGGGCTTCGTCCGTAATAGGGTCGTTGTCAGTCTGGATCCCAGCGTCACACTTCACTACCAGGGGCTCCGCGTAGCCCCCGAGGAATCGACCGTCGATCTCCGAATCGCTGCGCATCGAATCCTCCACGTCTTCCAGAAGTCGAGCAATACTCTCGTGGATTGCTGACTTTGACACCTGAAAAAGTCTTAGTTAATCATCCCCTTCCTGGAGAAGTGACAATTGAAGGGTTTGGAGGATGAAGGGGCTATGTCACATTTTGAAAAATAAACACTCTGGACAATGGTAAGCAATGGATACAGGTAAGCAATGAAACTTGGTACATCAAAAAGTACATGCCATTAGACCAATTTCATACGCAAACTAACGACAAAACCAGAAAACAAAAAAGCTGCAACTGCAACAATAAAACTTTAATTACTCGCATTTTCTGTTTTGTCACATAATCCCTTCATCTCCCAAGCCCTTAAATTGAGTCGTTTAGAGTTAAAAAGTTGAGTACATGCTTCAAAATCCATAGTTCCAAAGACGGAATATTATTGATTAAAAACACTTACTTTATATTCACTTTTTGTTGAGATCTAGTGGTTTTGTATTATTACCTTTACGCCTTTGGTAAAGGAGCTTTTTAACTTATATTTTTAAAAATAAAATTAGTTTTTATAAAAAATTGACTTGACGGGTATTCATCCTAAGCAACTCAATCACGACTGCAATCATAACAAAAGAATCAATCTCATTTAAAAGCACTTCTTACTTACATCGTCTGTTTTTGCATACATTGAGCTGTGCTCCGAATGCTTCCAAGTCATTGCTCGTGTTGAAGAAATACAGAGTGTCCGAATTTGGAGTTGTTGCTATACTTAATAGAGAGTTTAAAAGCATAAGAAACTTAAAACTAGGTACCAATACTCAAAAAGAAAAAAAAAAAAAAAAAAAAAAAAAAAAAAAAAACGACATTTTCACTTGGGCTCACTTAGTAGCTCACTAAGTTAACTTTCTGCGCACTTCCCGTTCCGAGAAAAGATTTGTACCACGATTTAATGATTTTATCCTGGAATGGACTTCTTTTATAAACTGTCTGAAGAAACATTATTTCTACTGTTACTATGGATTCGTGTTCTGCAAGCAAAGAGAAACTTACGCATGGACGTCATTTCAAGTTTTTCCAGGGGGGGGGGTGGCAAAGGGTAAAAACACAACACACTTTCACCAGAAAACAACAAAAACCACGCCCACTTATATGTAAATACATTGATTTCTCAAAGTCGGGGGGAGGGGGGTTACCCCCCCTGCCCCCTAAATGACGGGCCTAAACTTACGACTTCTTAAGACCATTATCCTCTTTGTCCGCTCCTAAAACGGGCAGATGCATCAGATGCAAGAAAAAAAAAAGCAAAATGCCGTCAAACTCTAATAATTCGCTGCCAAATTTAGCCAATATCCTCCTCGCAGAGTTTAGTTTTTTTTTTTTTTTTTTCAACTACTGTTAAAATTCAGTACATTTGATTCGGACACCCTGTATCTGTTCACAAAATGAACTTTTCTGAATACTAAGAGCAGAAATAATATTCAGTGTTTATTTCCTTCTTTAATCAACTTTCAAACAATCGAATGAAAAAATAAGTTAAAAAAATAAAAAAATGAATAAAAATAAAATAAAAAGTGCTTCATACATTTTTCATTAAGAAATACTTTGTTTGAACTTATCAGGAGTTGTGCTTTGGTAATAGAACACAGCGACAACCTTGCTAACTTTTTAAAATTCCAAGTAAAATATCATATAATTTTTATTATTAATAATAGCTATGAATCCTTTTATACGTTGTAAAGAAAACTTTTTTATACTCTGTGCGACAAAACTGAATCCAATCTTGATAAGCTTTTTCAAAAAAAAGACTCTTTTACTGAAGCACGATATACAATCTCAAAATTTTCTAATTCTAATATCTAAAGTTAGAAACAAAAGGAAGTTAATTTCGGAAAGAAACAGAAAGGAAAAATTGGAAAAGGAATGAAAAATTTGAAGTAGAGTTCTTATTATTACGTAACAGCATGATTAAAATATTGATTTTACACCCATAGAAGTGATCGAGGTATATTTTTGCAATAAAAGAACCGCTTCCTTTTGATTTGAATGTTTAATATAGAATCTATCCCTCGCAATGCTTGAGAACTAGTACTGAATGGCACTTGATCGCAAGTGCAACGGCTTTCGGTTGATTAAAAACTTTCGTATCACTGCCCTTTGACGAAAATGGAAAAATGACCAAGCGTAACGAAGGTCAGTTGATTCAGTCTCTGATGTAGTTACTCGTGGTCGGCTAGTACAATAGATTAGTGAATAATAGACCGTTTGTCACCACAGCTTTTGTGGCGCATTTGAAGGTATTAAGTTATACTAACTAACGGACTAGCTAATGCGGTTAACTGAAATGAATTGCAGTATTAGTTTTATACAATTAGGAGCAAAATGTAATTACGTTTTGGTTTAAACTAGGGATGCACCGATTAATCGGCAGTACCGATTGATTGGACATAATCGGCCATTTTGCCGATTATTAATAATCAGTAAAATCGGACTGATTTATCGGTCGAAAAGATATTTTTTAAATATTATCCTTTAAAGGATACCTTCACTAAGAAATTATAATGAATAACTTCATTAACAGTAATAATAATCTTCACAGTTGGTATTAAGTTTTTTTTAAATTAATTCTACTTTGAATAAATATACATAGACAATGTTGCAACATTCATCATGTGGCGATAGTTTTCTCTTTATCACTGTGCTTTTAGAAAACCTCTAATTTTCAAAGAATAAAAGTATTGAATTAAATTGCCACTAGTTATTGAAAAAATGAATTAAAAGTACTCCTAAATTTGAATGCTCACCACGGTCTCCCCCTCCCCTCCCTTCCCCTTTTTGAAAAAAAATTATGCCCAATTAACGTAACTAACAATTTTGTTAATAATATTATTGACAATATTATATAATAATTATTTCTAAGAAATTTGATAAAATATTGAAATTATTTTGTGGTAACTAGGAAATTGGGAAAAAAATCTTCTCTCAGAAATAAATTACTTACTATTTCTAAACTTGGAATTGTATAAGAGTGATGGTAAAATTGGTAGTAGAAAAACAATCATCCTTATCATTCATTAATCGGCTCAGCCGAGTAATCGGTAATCTACCAATTTGCTTATCGGTGCATCCCTAGTTTAAACGAATTAAATACGATAAAATTTAAATAATTTTACGTTAACTCTTCTAGTTTTCAGTATTTCAAAGTTTAATAAACTCAATATTTAAAAAACTCAGTTAAAAGTTTTTGTGGAGGTATTCTGAAGGATAGGTGTAGTTGTTTTATTCCTTTGCGTCAATAAACTAACCCCATTCTTTACTACTTCTTAACCCTTTAAGCGGTTTGCCCGTACGGTGTACGTGCTACCCGAAATTGGTCTCATCTGGTTTGCCCGTACGGCGTACGGGCATCGATATTTTCAGATTTCCTTTTCTGGTTTTTCCGAACTGTTCGGAAAATTGTAAACCTCAAAATGCACAGTAAGTGTGAGAGAAATTTTTGCATAATTTGTAAACCATCCATTACTGCGTGCAGAATGTACTTGAAAAAAGCAAATATTTCGGGATTTTGTGACCAAATTGTAAAATAAAAAATATTGTAAAGGCATTGAAAACGAAAAAAAAAAAAATTAAATTCTTTATATTCTTATTCTGTTAAGTATGGTACTTAACTATATGCAATAAAAAAATATGCCTTTTTTGGAAGCATTTCTTTTAAAATAATTGACCGCTTAAAGGGTTAATTCAGAGTCTCAGATCCTGATATTTTTTTTAACCAGATCGGGAAAGATTGAAAAAAGAAAAATACAAGTATATGAATAGCTATTGATTAGTTCGGGAATTTTGAAAATCAGTTTTCTCAACAATTTATATAGGCAAGGTAATCCACGCGAGAGTAAATATCTATGCACTAAAAGTAGACGCAAAAATAAAATGATTAAAATTTGATGAATTTCAGGGTTTTAAAGCAACTATAAATTAATTTCAGTACAGTAGTTCGATAGATTTCACATTTACCCATTTTTGCTACTCTTGTAGTTTAATTACCAACAACTAAAGAAAATTGTAGTTTCGATAGTTTTGAATGAAGCAACGATTTACGGATTCATTTAAATATCTTTGATAAAAGAAATTCTTAAGTTCGTATGATTTAAATATTAGTCATTTACAGTTACTGTCTCATAAATACACAGATAGAATAAGCAAAAAATGTCAATTTCGGAAGAAATTGCAGTAAAACAAAGTAAAAGAAAAAATAAATATAAATTGTAAAATGGGAAAAGAGTAGACGGTAATATTTATTTTCAAAGACGCGACATTGCTCCTCAATAATTTTAGCTTCCATGCATTTACTGGTTCCGTCGTACTAAAACACGCGAATTGCTATCTATTAAAGATTGGCCACAGAGAGATGGTTGGTGACTTAGAATAGAAAATAAACCTCTTCAGTTTATAATTGGTGCAATCAGAGGGATCACGCAGGCAGTAAAAACTTTGATAGACTCTTAGTGAAAAAGTAATTTTCTTGCTGATCCCATCTGTTTCAAAATGAAGTGGTCTGTTTCCGCCTCTAGGTTATACGCCATCTCTCCGTGGTCGAACTATGATCACAAAGCTATACTACACAGCAACGTTACTTGACAATGACGTCAGCACGCGCGGAAGAAAAATAATAGGAAAAGCGAGTTAACAGATAAAACGTCACAGCCTTACTTGGCGAATTAGAGAAGATCGCTAACTTTTTGGGAGCTCTTATTGGCTAGGGCGTTCAATTCGAATGTATGTAAGCTTCCGCGCTACGCCACTCGTAAAATTGCAAATAATAGACAATTTACGAAAATTATGATAAATTAAGGCTATATATGAGTGGTTTTGACAAATTGATCTAATTTCTGAAGCAAAAGGTTTTATTTCCCCCAAAATTCGGACACCGCTCAAGAAGCTACTTCCTTCGCTTGGTCTCAGCTTATATCTCCAGAGTCAAGTTAAGTTACTGCCGAGTATAATCCGTCCGTAGATTAATAACAATTTATAATCTCGATCGCTAAAAAAAAAAAAAAAAATACCTGCGAGGACTTGAGTCCCGTGTTCCCGAGTTCCTTGTGAATGTGGGCGATGGGGGAGATGCTGTCCATGGATGAGAAAACGTTGGGTTCGATTCCCGCGGCATTGGCTGCCAGGGCTCTCGTGACGGGGTCTGTCTGCGACTCGAAATCCGCCATCTTCGATAGCCGCTTGTTGGCAACGATTCCGAGTTTCTTACCCGATTTCGAGGTGTAGTCGAGTCGCCAACCGGCGCTCTCGAACTCCATCATAGAGATGCGATAAGTCTGGAAAGAAATATCAGTCTTATGAAAATTATTCTTCCTTAAAGGGTAGTCCGATTAGCGAAGGAATTCCCCAGAAGGAATGGACAGTAAGTAATTTACATCAAAAAATGTCTGAAGAGTTTCTTTGATTAATTGGCAACAGTGACTCCCTACTATACAATTCCAAAAAGAAAGCGTAAAGAAAGTTTGAGTTTTTACATTGGTTATCCGTGTTCATTTAAGGTAATCAATGGGTTTGTTGCACATTTTTTTTAACCCCTTAAAAAATTGAAGCAAAACAGTATAGCTGCCGGCTAGTTGTTTTTTTTTTCATGTGATAAAAAAAAAAAAAAAAAAAAAAAAAACCAAAGGGTTGCTTTCTCTTACCCCGCTCTCTGGGACTGAATTGCAATTTGTTGATTGGTCGGTTGTCTCCGATTGTTAGTTTCTATTAATTGAACCATTTGTTATATGTACCGGTGCCTTCGCGGTGACGCTCAGTTCTCTCACGGCTTTCTTGTTGTGTGCTGACCTTTTTGCACTGATGAAAATGCTCCATCCTAGCCTTGAAATAGCTATATGCAGTATCTATGTGGTAATTTGCTTTATTTAAGGTGTTTTTTTTAAACTTTACTCACGATAAAGCATATTCATTACATCAGTTTTGGAATATATTGTTTTATAATAACATACAGTCACTTTATGATCTGATGTACTTTAACGAAGTAGTTTTATTTTCCTATTGATTGTGGTGAGAATTATTTGCTTTTAATATTAATAATTGAATAAAGAACGCTAGCTGACTAATTTTATGTGTAACAAATATGTTTATCTACTTTCTATTTAGAAACTAAAGCAACATTGTGCTTGGTTCGGTGGTCCAAAAAGGCACGCCGAATTTTCCTTTGAATGCAAGGGGGAAAGTTATGCAGAAAAATGGAGGTACATTCATTTCTTGTTTTGAGATTTTTCAATTATTAAAGGTTTAATCGCAGGTTAGTTTCTTTATTTACCAACTTTTGCATTTTTATAAAATGACATCCTCAAGAAATGGTGTATAAAAGATATTTTTTCTTTTCTACACTTTATTTCTTCATTCTTGCAAATAAGATGCTAGATTTGATCAAGGTTCATCCACTTCTTCTAATTTTTTATTAGTAGAATATTCAATAAATATCGTGGACCAGATTACCTGCAATCAAAGCAAATTATCTCAAGCTTTTTAGATGTCAATCTTTGCCTCTTAAACATAACTTTTAATTACTAATATTTTTTCAAATTTTACAGTCAAACAACCTTAGCCTGAATGTGAGTAACATTTTTTGTTCAAAGCGTTAAAATAAATAAATAATTTTATGTTTTTTAATTAATGAAAGACAAGGCAGTTAAATTAGCCCCACTCTACCCCATATAACCTTATAACCTGAGAAATGAAAGCCTTTATTGCGTAAAAAAGCGAGACAAATCTTTAAAACGTAAATGTTCCAAAAGAACAGACACTGTCTGAAATAATTTTTGTTTTACGTGAAAAAAAGGAGAGAAGAAATCTTACAACTTGCAGAATAGTCCACAGAAATAAACATTTGCATGAAAAATGCACTACAAAATAGCTAACTACTTGAAAAGAAACTACAGAAATCTACAGTGTAAAGTCTATGATTTCTAAGTGCAAAATCTCCGTACCGAGAAATTTACCTGTGTGCAGTGGTCACTAAGTGGTTTAACGGCTTGGACTCCGATATCAATAGTAATGATGTTGACTTCCTGAGTATCAAGCAACTGTCGCTTTTGGTAAAATTTGACACTTCCACTTTTTTCATTGTCCGTTTGCATGAGTACGCTCTGAAACGGAACGAAAATATTTGACTCAGAAAAATGTTGTCACGTTGTGACTGTGTGCAACAGTACATAATACTATCTTTCACGCATGTGGTACCTTAAAAGTATTTTAGTGGAATAATGCCAGTCTATGTGTACATACAGTGGCGGACAAAAAAACTGCATCACCCGTCAAAAAGTGGAAAACTGCAAAAAGTGTATTTTATTTATATGTTTGGTATGAATGTGATGCTGTTGCAATAGAATGAAATATTGGGCGTTATGTGAAATAATTATAATAAGGATGATAAACCTTTATTACTCTAAAAAATGAAAAAAGGTGAAAAACTCTGTATGAAACCGAAACGGGGAACACAGTAACGGAAGCACAAATACTTTGGATAATGTAAAGTTTGCATAATAGCTGTCATATTACAGGTTGCAAGATCGGATTATATGCAAAAGATCACTTCAATACTTTGTTGATCCTCCACGAGGCCGATTACAGAATTACAGCAGTCCGGTATAGATGATATCAAACGTTGAAAGTAATCCTGGCCAAATTCATGGTGCCAAACCCTAATAATACTTTTCTGGAGTGTAAACTTAGAAGATTGCTTCTTTTCCGCAATATTCGTCCCTATTATGTGACTACAACTTTTAATAGGATTAAGATCGAGACTATTCCCAGGCCAGTTCAAACCTTTAATACCGCATGTTTTTAGATAGGTCTGCACCTATATGAGGGAAATATTTTGTTTAAATATCGGTTTTGTTGTTTGTATGAAAACATGTAAATGAGGCATAAAATCGTACGGAAAAAAATTAAATCCTACTTACAGATTTCGCTATATGACAGGGTGCAAAGTCATGTTGAATAATACAATTTCTTGCGCTTTTAAAATAATCCCGAATAACTGGTTTTAATTACTCGTCCAAGATGAAGGGGTAAATTGGTGCCTCTAATAAATTTGAGGCGTCCAATCCCTTTGCTTGATATGTTTCCCTAAACCATTTGGAACGCTGAGAATTTGACATTAGGCGATATGCAATCTAGATGAAATGCTTCGTTCTTTCTTTGCCGAACATATCCCTTACCATCAGATCCATATAGGTTGAATTTCGATTCACCCGAAAAAATTACTGAGTTCCATTGATTCATTGTCCACGGAGCATGTTATTTTACACATGAAAGTAGCTTCTGCTTCATTTTTTGTAATTAATGGTTTTTTCTTCGTCCGATGGGCAAGCAGACCACATTTTACAAGCCGTCTTTGAACAGTTCGTGTCCTTAAACTAACACCACGGGTATTCTCAAATTGATTTTTCAAGTCAGGAGCACTTGCATGACAATTATTGAGATACATCAGGTTCAAATATCGACCCTGAGACTTTGTGGTTACCCTTTTCTTCCTGATACAACTCTTCTTTGAACATCGCCAGTTTCACGTTCAAATTTAAGCACTCTTGAAACAGCAGATTGATTACAACTTATTTTTTTTAGCAATCACGCGTGTAGAATGTCCTTCTTTAGCTGAAACAACTTCAAACGCTTTTTTTTGTCATCGTCGATTGCGCATAATGACACAGAGCGGACATGCTTTCACCTCGACCAAAAACAAACCGAAAGCACGATTCCTCACCTTTGGCGAGATATTTATATCTTTTGGATGATGAAATAACCTGGGAGCAATGCATGATGCATTCGGGATGTACAATTACCTCCTACGTTGCTTTAAAGCAACTAAGGGAATTTTATGTAACCAAAATCAGGTGTTAACATTACACTATGCATGTTTCTCTAGGTGATGCAGTTTTTTTGTCCGCCACTGTATATATACTATCACTGTATATATACTATCAAAATGTTTCTGTCAATTTAAAATTGCTCAATTTAATGACATATTGTTTGACAGTAAAAATACCTCGTAAACATATCCAAATTAAAATATCTCCTTGAAATAATATTTAAATATGATTCACAAGGTAATGAATTGCAAGTCTTGAGGGCAAAAAAAATCGGATCAGTTTTAAACGTCATATACATATAAATACATGTCATATATTAAAGATTTTAAAAACTATTTTGCATTTCAAACAGAAAAGTTGTATATAAGCTTTATAAAGCTTTTTATTTGGTGTAAAGTACCATACTTAATAATAAGGAACATCATGAAATAAATAAAATCTATACTCAATTCTTAACAGAGATTAAAGAATGTAATGTAAAGTGAACACTTCGCTTAGATGTAAAAAGAAATAAGTAAATCAACCACCATATAAATATTACTGAAAGTAATAAGAATTACAAAAATATATATGATAATTTTAATCATAGTATAACATATTTTAAGACTTTCTAAACATGTGCTTATTTCAGACTTATGGTTTGAGCAATGAAGAAAGACGACAACACACTTTCAAGTAACTCCGAGATTCAGTTTCTGAGTGAAAAGTGGAAGTTATGAATCTTAAGGTTATGAAATCCTTTCGGAGTGCGTAATTTGGACAGCTTCTAAACATTCTACAGACTTATTCTTGATAATATACCAAAAGTACGCAATAATATAGAAATATTTGGAAATTATGTAAGGTAAAGGATAAATCATTTTTATACATAAAGAAATGTTGACGAATTTAAATAATAATGTGAGACATGACATAAGGGAAGACTTGAGAAAATTCTGACGTATGAGAAAGTGCAAAAACGTTTAAGTACATTAAAGCAGTCTGAAATTGCTGTCTGCCAAAATTTCTTACGTTATTTTGCCCTGTATGCATTAATTTTTTTTTCATTAAACAAAAATGACGTTTCCTAGATAATATTTTCATTATTAAATAGTGACCCATTAAATTTCCATAAGTCTTGTTGAATGTAACAAGAGGACTTTTTCAGTTTTTTATGATTTGTGATTATTGAAAGTGAAAAGCAGGAAAAATATAAAAAATGTAAAAACAAAATAATATTCATCATTTATGTCTCTTATAGGTTTTATTATGAGAAAGGCATGTTTGTATATTCACTTCCAAAAGTTTACCGTGGATCAGTAAATACATCACTCCCTCTGCTTCTGCACAGTAGCAGACATTTGGGGGCCGCCGCAATGCATTTTTGATAAACTCTCCATTGCCACCACAGCAAATTGCAGCTTCTTCAATTCATATTTACTTACGGAAATTACTATTTTCCTTTCCAATTTAAAGCAGTGAGTGTTTACTTTTTATAAATAATTTTAAATCTTTATTTTTCTCACAGGGTGTTCTCACTCTGGTCACAATACGATTGCGACGCGCACGTTTTGATGGAATAAGTAACAAAAAAAAAAAAAAAAAAAAAAAACAAGTAAAAGTCTTATAATTTGATAAAGTAAAATGAGCTTATTGGTTCAATAATCGGTTAGTAAAAAATAATCCAAAGATACCTTAACATTATCTCCTCCTCCGTGGTGTGAGGTAGGATTTGTTTGTGTTTCAACGTCTGTGATCTCCGGTTCCTCTGCATCATCTTCCAGTAACGTCTCCAGATCTTCTTCGGTGAAGTGAACAGCGTCTGTTTGTGTGTTCTTATCTGCCAGAGCTGGAGCTGTACCAACCTAAAGAAAGTTAAAAATAAGTTTCGGTGTCTTCAATAAAGATCGAATGCATTCTTACATTTTTTTTAATATCGGGGTAGATTTTTATTTTCTGTCACCTTCGTTAAAGTGATTTTTTCGAAGTGCGAAAAGCGTTGGACTGCACCTCCCTTTTCGAGCAGGTGTCTTCTACACTGTCGGCATTTTAAACATGAACACCGAAGACCTAGCAAACAATGAAAACTGACCGAGCTAATTTGGCATTACTTAGCTCCCTGAATATATTGCTTGTTTTAAACAACTTTATCTAAAATATTGCTACATTAATTTGGATTTTATAGCTCATTGACAGCTATCTGTACAATTATATGCATACAATTATTTGTAGTAATTTATCTCCCGAATTGATTGAAGATTTTAATGGTATACATATGTTATTCGACAATAATTTTAAATTAATTCACAGTATAACATACTACCAACAACCAATATTTAAAAACACGTAATAAAAATATTTTTAATTTAAAAAACATTAATTCATAAGGAAAGGAAGTACGCAAAATGTGCACAAATGACTGTTTTTTGAATTAATTTATTTTTTTTAACGGTTAAGTGCAAAACACATTATATCCAATTTTCTACCTTTAGGGTATCTAACGTTCCTCATACATTTATATCTTCGATTAAAAAGACGTATAGGAATTCTTTTCAGTAAATGAATTGCAGACAGCATTACATATTTACATCGTCAGACAGTTACGCTGCGGCGGAAAGAGAAAACCTCGCGCGGGGAAGATAATTTCTAAATAAATGATTTATTTATATTTTTGACATGAGAATTCTTAGCGGGAGCTCACTGTGCAAACACGCAAACACTTTCTTTAGATAATTCAAAGTGAAACAAAGGTTACGCTAGTCAGCAATTTGGCTTACAACATGAGCTCTAGCACTAAAGAGATAAATTACTTGGCGCTACATCTGGAGCTATTGGATGATAATTGACACTTAAGTACGTTTCCCGTTTAATGAACCATTTAATATTTCTATGGAAGAATGTAAGTTTCAATTCCAACAGTATAATTGATAAAATAGTTCCGCTTTTTATTGAAAGAATTCCGGATGGTTGTAGGGGTAAGTGGTGTACCTCGGACATATGTGTACCTCGGATCTAGGCTGATTACAGCTCTGCTTATTAAAATATTTGAATAGCAACATGTGTAGTTAAAATATGTGTCTCTAGAGGTCTCACTGCATACCTTTCTGTTTTGTTGAAAGCTCATCTGATTGAAATATTATTATAAAAAGAAATCCACCATTCGAAAGTAAGTTTTTCCGGTTACTTTTGGGTATTTTTATTCTAAAACATATATTGTTTATTATGAAATGAGGGTCATGCATTATACAGTCATGTTCTAGCTATAACACCGTGTGCTTGAAACAAAGTTAATCCTAACAGTGACACAATGGTCAGCTACTTTGTTTTTTATAACCAAGTGGTGTACCTCGAACCCAATACAAGTGGTGTACCTTGGACTGGTCCAAGGTACACACTTCTGCAGTGCATAACAATTACAACCCCTAAAATTTCATGTTCTTTAGTTTTTTGGAATGCCTTTTAAAATTCAAGTGAAATGTTTCCTTCCAAAACTAAATATTTTAACTTTATGCAGTTTTGCAACTGCATAATCATGATTTATGGTAAAGCTAAAGATGAATTCTTAACTACATTTATATGTGCAATACACCGCTAACTCGGTTATTCCATCCAAGGACTTCAGTCCTTGGACGGTTTATATAACGGTGAATGAAAATATTTTTTGAAGATTTTGATTTCCTCACATCAAATGTCAATGATTGCTCAGTGCAAAAGTAAGAAGAAAATAACACACAAAATGATTTTACTGGTGTGTCAACACTTGAAGCTAGTACTTCTTTGCCAAGCATTGTCACTCCCCTGAAGAAATAAGGCCATATCCAAAGGCACTACCGAAAAAATGACCCACTAGGGGCAAGACCTAAAAGAACGTCTTGTATTTTGACCGATACATCCCGGAAAGAGCGTCTTGAAATAGAAAAAGCTAAAAGGGGGCGATGAAACAAGTAAAGCAAACTAAGACAGTAAAACCCCCTACCAAGCCAGCTAAGAGATAACTTTATTATTCTTCAGAGTCTGAACTTGAGAATATTGAAGATTTTTATGAGGAATCCAATAATTCAGAGGAAGATTTTAATGAGCTAGAAGATGCAGATAACATTAATATTTAGATTGGCGATTTTGTTTTGGTGAAATTTGCTGGAAAAAAAGCTATCAAATATTTTCTTGCAGAGATTATTTCTATTGCTAATGATGAATATGCAGTTAAATTTGTAAAAAAAAGATCCAAAC
>JAXGGA010003746.1:0-97672 GCA_038373865.1 Uloborus plumipes | reverse complement strand
CTGTATTTATGAAAGATTTATATTTTCAGTAAAAAGTTAGAATACAGGGAAAGGGGGTAAGATGACGATATTAAGCAAAAAAAGTTTTTCCTCTCTTCAGCGTGTGAACTAAAGTTGTGAAATGACTTCTTCAAATTGTTAAGTTTAATGTTAAGAGATGAATGGAGGTGGCTAAGATGATGAACAGTTAAAAGTGAACATGGAGAGAGGAAAACGATACTGCAAAATGCGCGCAAGCAAGTTAAATGTAAAGGACCAGTACGTTCTCCCATCCCGAACCCTAAACAACATGTTCAGAGCAAGTTTTACACTTATCTCCTCCGCATCAGGTCCAATAGGGTCCAGTTCCAATAGTTCCTCGATTGGAAAGAGCTCGGCTGGATTGTTCTGTTGGAACAATTCTTAATGATTCTTTTCCAGGGTTGGACTCCATCACAGTGGCGGCGATTGGGGCTTAAAAGTGGATGGGGGGGGGGGATTTGGAAGCTGTGCCCTTGAGTTTAGGCTATCTTTTGGTGACAGAAGGTAGAAGGAAGAGAAGTTCCGGAGGATCTCTCCCATAAATGCTTCGAAACTGTTTTAAAAACGCAGCTTTAAAAACGCAGTTTTAAAAGCTGCACCTTTAGTTTTAAAAACGCAGCTTTAATATAGTTGTGGCAGTGATTGGAGAGTGGAGAGGAGGTTTGAGGGTTTCATCGACGATTCAAAAACAAACTTTTGGGTTTCCCTCAAAAAAAAAAAAGATTTTATCCAAATTGAAGTTTTAAAAACGCAATTTAATGCTATCAGTATTGATGTAAGGGAAAATAGGTTTTCTTCCCATACCGATACATAAACTGGAATCTTGAACAGAAGTATAGGCTGCAGATAGGGGAAGTAAAGTAAAGATCTTAGGTAAATTTAGATTTAGGCAGATCTTGAAGAATAGTTTAGTTATTTATATAACTTGAAGAATAGAATAGTTATTTATATAGACAGAGAAATTTTTTAAGAGCAAGAATCTGAAAGAGTGTCACACCTGTGATTCATGACGTCTCGGACTTTTTCCAAAAAATTACCAAATGTTTATTATCTTATTGAAAGACCAAATTTAGAATGTTTTGTTCTGAAGTTGAGTTGTTTAGTTTTTATGGATCCTTAAAGGTGAAGGTGCGGCATCAAAAATTAAGCGGATTTTCAAGACATGGAAGTTGCTGTGAGCCAAAACTCTTACCAGGAACTCTTGAACTCCAATTTTATTTTTGTATATGGAATATAGAATGTTCAAACTTTACAAAATTAATGTTAAATTTAAGGTAAGTTGTTGCCGTAAGGTCAGTGAAGGCTCTCAAAACAAGGCATTTTTGACGTTTTTCAGCATTTTTGAGGTCCAAAAACAGCTTGTACATTTCAGTTGCCACGGCAAAAGTAGTGTCAATTGAAAGGCCAGTGTAAGCAATTTAAAATAATGTATAAATAACCGAGGAAAGTTCAATGTGCTTTTAGTTGCGTAAGGCCGAAATATGAAAAATGTCATATTTTACCGATATTTAAGCAGTCATAACTTCCTCTGCCAACAACACAAAAAGATTTTTGACACAACCACTTGGCCAGTTTCCTCTGAGATAAAAAATAAAATTATTCATTCGAAACAGAACCGAAAACAGTTATTTTTGGCGGATCGAGAGCTGGAACTGAACGGAAATATATTTTTCAAACTGAACCGAATGAAACAAATTACGATTCGAAACCTTAGCTTCAATCGCTCGGGATTCCTGAGGGCTTGTTGGTGGCACTTCTAAGTTGAGACAGGACCTCGACAATGGTTGCACCCTTTTTTTTTTTCTGAGGTAATGAGAAAGGGTCTCGGCCGCTGAGTTGAGTTGAGTTACTTTCGTAGCGATTTTGCAAAAGGAGATATTCGACGGAACCAAACGTATAATGGTTGCACAACGCACAGAAGAGGCTCCAAGTATGCTCTTGCTTCGTTCCAATAACTTTGTGACTCGACTTCTATAAAATACAATTAAAGTCTGAATATTTCTCTAAGCAATATTTAAATAATTTATTTTGTTCAGCAATGAATCATCTCAGTCAGCCTATCGCACAGGCCCGTGATTTCAAATTTATCCCGGAGAAAAATTCGAAAAATTTGCGGGGGGGGGGGGGGCAAAAGGCGTATACGCAATGTGAAATTTACCAAAAAATGGCAAAAACCACTCCCACTTATATGTAAATACATTGATTTCCCAAAGTCAGGGGGGTCAATTGCCCCCCCCCCGACCCACCTAAATGACGAGCCTGCTATCGCAGCCTATCAGCCAACCAAGCCAAAGTCATGAGTTTTGCCAAAGTCATTTAGCCGTCAGTGACTAAGCCCAAAATATTACTTAAATAATGTGGAAACACAAAATCTAAACCAATTTGCAATTCAAATAAATAATAAGACTAAGAGGCGCTGCAGTAGGGTGGTTCACAAACCTATGGTAAAAAAAAAATTTTGCCCTAGAGGTCACGGCGGTGGCTCATTTTTTTACCTTTATCCACCCTAATATACTGCCAAAATTTCAACCTCCTACTTAAATAAAAAGACGGTGCTCAAAGCTCAATTAGTTCTCCAGTTTTTGTCAATTTCAAGCATTTTTCGGTTGAGCGGCAAAAAAAAATTCCAGGTGTTTTGCTATCATTCTTGCTGATTCTTTTGTTTAATGATCCCCTGAATCCTAATAGGGCTACCTTTTTCCTCCATTGTCTCCCACTTTTTGAAAATAGCGCCCCCCTCCCCTCCTATTTTCATCAGATTTCGACAATTTCATAGATATTATTTGTAGGGGAAGGAAGCATTATATTTACCATTAACATTCTTCTATAGGGCTAGAGAGGTGAAAAGTTCAAAATCATAAACACTTTTCCCAAGTTAGGAGACTCATGGGGGTATTTTCCCCTCCCTTCCGTAAAATATTTAACGTATCATCAACAACTCATTTCCTCCAGCTTCAAAATTTTACACTTATATTTTGGTGCAACAGAATAATATCGGACTGCCTTCTATAACTCCCAAGTCTAAAAACTTTTTCAAGCTGTAAATTTCTTTTTTAAACCTTGGAAACATCGCATGTTACATATGAGTCGTACCGCAGATTTCCTTCAGCAAAGAGCCTTTCGGTATTATTTATATTCATTCGTTATTTTCGAGCGATCACCGTGAAAGTGGAAACGAAGATCATATTTGGATTCAGTGGGGCATTTTACATAAAAAACAACAAGAATAGTGTCAGATACATTTGAAGCTCATTTTGTGCCGAGCAGTGTTATTATACTATAGCGGTGCTGTTATATTTGCTAGAAGTTTTTAATTAAAGCCAAAATATTTAAACTTCTTGCTATGCAATTCAACTTTCTATGTATATTTATACACTGCTCGACATTGAAAATGCAACACCAAGAAGGAGTGGTCAGAAATTGAAGAAATTTGGTAAGAAGACAGAGACAGCATGGAACAATAAGTGATATTTATTTCAAAATATATAAGCAAAATTTAGAGCGAGGACGGAGTCGGCTCAGTAAGAAGTAGGACCACCCCGGACAGCGATGCACGAAGAAACACGTCTAGGCATGGAGTCAATAAGCCTGCGGATGGTGTCCTGAGGAATGGCACTCCATTCCCTTTCAACCATTTTCCACAGTTCGTCCTCTGAACGAGGCAGTGACAGGTTCTGCAAACGGAGTCCAATCACGTCCCACACATGTTCGATTGGTGACAAGTCAGGAGAGTATGGTGGCCAGGAAAGCATCTGTACGCCTCGTAGAGCATGTTGGCTGATTCGAGCACTGTGAGGCCGGGCGTTATCCTGTTGAAAAATTGCATTTGGCAGACCCTGAAGGTAGGGGATTGCCACCGGCCGCAGTACATTATCTACATATCGTTGGGCCGTCATAGTGCCCCGAATACGAACTAGAGGTGATACGGAATTGTATGCAATAGCGCCCCAAACCATTATGCCACGTTGTCGCGCTGTGGGGCGTTCCACAGTTACTGCCGGATTCGATCTTTCTCCACGTCGACGCCACACACGTATGCGATGACTATCGCTGGACAAACAGAAGCGGGATTCATCTGAGAACACTACGGTTTGCCATTCTGCCATCCACGTCGCTCTGGTCCGGCACCATTCCAAACGTTGGAGTCTGTGCTGTGAGGTCAATGGCAGTCTTCTTAGCGGGCGCCGTGATTGCAGGTCACGTGCAACCAGTCGACGGGAAATGGTTCTGGTCGACACAGGAGCATCCAGGGTACCTTGCACGTGCTGCAGAATCGACGTACAAGTGACTTGCGGGTCTGCCACAGCTTGTCGGTGAATCCGTCGATCCAAGCGGTCTGACGTCACTCTGGCTGCACCTGCACCCCTCAATTTGGCTACATTTCCTGTTTCCAACCATCTCCGACACAGCCGATGAACAGTGCTTGCATCCATGTGGGTATCAGCTGCAATTTGACGTATGGACCAACCTCCCCTTCTCACTCCGATCACCATACCCCTTGTAAAGTCGTCTATATGCTGGAAGTGTCTTCGTTGAGGACGGCGTGGCATTTCCTCCTATCACACGTATCCTACGAGACAAAAATCAAATTTCTCCGATAATTAGTCTGGCAGAAAAACCAACATGAACATAGCCCACTTTTCAACTTCATTCTCTTATATCTTACTTCACGTGCGCCGGAGAGCTGCGCATTTCATATCATTTGCATAACTCAGTGACGTGCGTCTACGGTAAAATTTGCATGAATTTCTGACCACTCCTTCTTGGTGTTGCATTTTCAATGTCGAGCAGTGTATGTAGATTTTTTTTGAGTGAAAGAGACTTTTAGTATTGAATATTTTATTGTCTCAGGAAGGATAAGTACTCAATTTGCTTCAACAGCAGGTAAAAAAAACTGCTTAATGTCTTCATTATTGACAAAAATTCTGTTAAATTCTTGAATAATTTGAACATTTCCCTCAGCAACGTTATTCATCATTATTTGTTTATTTTAATTTTTTTCTTTTAATTCTGTGATTGATATTATATTTGCATTCGTTGGGGCGTAGGACGAAGAATGTTAGAAAATAACCTCTAACATTCATGTTTGAAAAAAATCCAATTGTTCTGTACTACACTTGTTATATTTCACATCTTTATTCTTGTAATAGCTTGCTTTTCTTTCGACTAGAATTTGATGCGAAAAACTAAATCAAACTAATTAATTTACCAGAAAGGTGTCACAAGTACTTTAACAAAACTGTCCTAGTTGTTATTTCCATTTCCAGGTCGTTCATATCTTATAAGGTTTTTTCCAAGTTCAGATATTCCAAAGTTTCCAAGATTATTAATAGCAAATGGAGCATTTATTAATGTTCAATCTGTTTTACTGTGCAAAAAGGCGCTGAAATTGTAAAAAGTGTTGCACCTAGGTTTTTTCGCTCATGATTAAATGAAAAATCTCTTTCTTATATAGGAACACAAATATTTTGAGGCATATAAGAGACTGGATTTTCTCAGAAAGGCTCCCGAATTGACTAATAATACCTCAATTATCTCTTTATAATCAGCAAGAGTGATTATAGATTTAATTGTAGATTTATAAAAAGCTTACAGTTGAAGTTTCAAACTTGTTAAAGTATTTTTTAAGTTCTATGTGCAACATTCTTTTTTTTTCTTTTAATTCTTTGCCAAACATTTTTTCACTTTAAAGTTATTAAAAATATTAGAACTTTTGGGAATATGATGACCAAAATAAGCATGAAGTAAATATCTTTGCCTAAATTTCAGATTAGTTCTATGCCAGACTAGCTACAATAGTTTTTTTTTTCTGCAATTAGTTTTTATAATTTAATTCATTCTTCTTGTGATACTCTTCGCAGTATTAGTTTAAAACCTTAAATCTTGAATTTTTTTTCTCTACATCCAACTGCTTTAAAAACATAAAAAACATTTTTCACAGCTCTTTCACAACTCTATTTTGGCAAGCGTAAGTTTTGAAAATCATAGCACAACATGTAGACAAGTAGTACTGCAATCTGCATTGTATGCTGCGATCTACTAAATAATCGATTGTATCAAAAACGTTGCTATATAGATTCAAACGATTAAGAAAGTTTCCCATTATTTGAACTAATATTTATGCGTTGGAAAATGTGAATAATTGAGAAAAAAATCTCTTCCCAGAAAATGGTCTCTTTAGTCTGAAAAACTCAAAAATTGTGAAAATTACGAAAAAGCGTAAAAATGAAGGGTGTTTGAGCACCATCTTCCGTTAAGAGTAGGGAGCTGAAATTTTAGGAGGGTGATCTTATACATAAATGTAAAAAAAGTAGGGTGCGCCTTGGTCCGTAGCAAAAAAAAAAATTTTTTTTGAACCACCCAACACTGCAGTCTATGGCCAATGACAGCTGAAAGAAATAAAACTAAAATCGACCCACTTGCGACAGTAACGTTAGATAGGACCTTTGCAATGAAATGTTTCGTGAATTGAAATGTCGACTGAAAAGGCAACTCCTTCCTCTTCCAGCTACGCCCCTGAGCACGCCCCTGCGCCTGCTCCGGTTCACGACTCCTACTCCAAGCCCGCCAGCGGCTACTCCCACTCCAGCAGCTACTCGAAGCCGTCGGCCGGCTACTCCGGACACAACAGCTACTCCAAGCCCTCGCAGGTCGGATACGCCAAGCCCCTCACCGGATACGGAAGCGAACCCAACGGCCCCGCCTCCTCTCACGGATACCACGCCCCTCATCACGGATACCACGCCCCCTCATCCGGATACGGCTCCTCCTCCGGGGCGGGATACGGTCATCCTTCTTATTCTGGCGCATACGGAAGTCCGACGCCCTCCTCGTCCGGCGGATACGGCAGTCCGGCGTCGTCTTTGTCTGGCGGATACGGAAGTCCAGCCTCTGCTTTATCCGGCGGGCACGGAAGTCGAGCGCCTTCTTATCCGGGCGGATACGGAAATCCGGCTTCTTCTCACTCTAGTGGATACGGAAGTCCGGCATCTTCTCACTCTAGTGGTTACGGAAGTCCGGCATCTTCTTACTCCGGCGGGTACGGAAGTCCGTCATCGTCTTACTCCAGCGGATACGGAAGTCCCGCATCTTCTTACCCCGGCGGATACTCCAAACCTATTACCGGCTATGGATACGCCAAGCCTCTTACCGGATACGGATATGCCAGGCCTTCTACTGCTTCCAGGTACGTCAAGCCGGTGAAGCCCTACGTGGATTATGACAATGGTGTTCACTCTGCCAAACCCTACTCCAGCTACCCTCGAGCCCACGGCGGTTATGCCCCGCCCCATCACGCGAGTGGCTACTCGTCTTCCGGGAGCCCCGCCCACGGGGGATATGCCCCGCCCTCTTCGCACTCCAGCCACTCGCCTCCGTCCTCCCTCCACAGGGGCTACGCAGCACCAGCTCATGGCGGGTACGCCCCGTCCCAACACTCGAGTGGCTACTCGTCCTCCGGGAGCCCCGCTCACGGCGGGTACGCCCCGCCCTCTCCTCACTCCAGCCATTCACTGTCGTCCTCACTGCACAGGGGCTCCTCTCATTCCCAGAGCGGCTACGCCCCAAAGATAGGGTACTCGGCGCCCTCGTACCCGAAGCACCAGCAGAGTGGGTTCTACGCGCCCGAGTCCCTGGGCGGCTACGCAGCCCCGGCGTCGCCCGTCAGCTATTCGCCAAAGGCCTCTGGCCACGCCCCCTCCTCGCCGGACAACTACGGCCAGGCGTACGTCTCCAGAAGGAGTACAGCAAGACGGTGGAGACTTACGGCAGCTCGGGGACCGGAGGCCACAGTCTGCCGAGGAGGGCGCTCGCACCCGAACACGCCCTCTACGAGCAGCCCCAGGTGGACAGCCCCGACCAGGCGATCTACGGCGGCTACGGACACGTCTATTGAGAGGGAGTGCTAACGAGAGGATCTATTAACTGTTGATGTTGTTACATGTTACTGTTATATTTGTAAATTTTATAACCAAAGAATAAAGTTATTGATAACTTTTGCCGTCTTAAGTTTGCCAGTCGACACGAAGCGTTTCCGACATCATTTAGACAGTTTTATGGCCCAAGCTTGCCCCGTCAATTTTTTGGACGTTTCCAGCAGGATAGATTTGATCCTCTCCGTTACATGTCTACTCTTAAATCAAATCCGATGTTTTACCTAGAAAATGGTCAAATTTTGCAACATTTAGCTTCAATCGTTTTGTTGATGATGAGCTTGCAATGGTACTTTTGGCTGTCAACAGCTTGTAAAAACACCACTACGTTGATGTTCCTCGTCACCAGTAAGATGGTCAAAGTCGAAGGTTGCCAGATTGAATCAATTTCTTGTTGAAACACGTTGGATTTTATCTCTGATGTCGTAGGTCTCTCCCCTTTCAGCTATACTTTTCCTTGTTTCTGTCTCAAGTGCTCCTCCCTTTACCCCCTTAACGCTGCCAAAGTTTGCTTCAAACTGCGTCTCGGGGATTTCCATTTTGAGAGAAAAAACCGAGGGACCTAACATCTTAGTCTAAATTGCGAGTCCATCCAAAAACAGAAATGAGCCCGTTCGAGCTTTGTCTTAGAGCTCATCAGTTTCTCAATCACTGAAAATCTGTTTGATTTGGCAACCTTTTTTTTTTTTTTTTTTTTAATTTTTCAACAAGTCTTTCAAAAGTCCTATGCCTTTAGTGATGATGGTTTTGCGTAATCCGTCCCTTGTTTTTTTTAATTATCAACCGACTGGTAGCTCATAACGGTTCATATATTTTTCTAATTACTATTTCACCGTAAAACATTTTTATATGATTCGTACCATTTTGGGTTAACTTTCGTATCCATTGGTCCGGTTGGTTTGTCCGATCCATCTTCCCTTTGGAGCTCTCTTTATATTAGTAGATTTTGATGTGAGGAAGGGATCCATCACTTCATTTTTGAATTCTCAGCCTTTTGCAGTGAACTGAGCTCAGTCTTTTTTTTTTTTTTTTTAATCGGACACTTTTGATCTTTGATGGCCTCAGTTTTCCTAAAAATTTCAGGTTGTGTTTGGAACACTATAATAAAAAAAAGTGAAGTTTCTTTTTTTGAAAATCTGATTTGTTTGTCCCTGAGTAGAGGTTAAAGTTAAAGGTCGTGAATATGTCGTACTAAATCGCTTTGCTCCTAAAGCAATGAGTGACCCATGCCAATTTTTTTTAAATATGGATACTACTTGATACTAGGTATATGCTAGTAAAAATGATTTGGTGGAACACGTTACTCTTTGGGGGCAAGGGTCCATTGAATATGCTTTTTTCATTACTTATTTTGCATTGTTTGTGCCCGGATATCTGTTTAAGCCGTGAATGACCCTCGGAAATAAGTATAGGGGGAATTACTCACCATAAAATTGAATTCAAAAAAGCTGAAAAACACAGGGGTTACTTTTTGCTTTTGTAGTTACACAGTTGATAATTTTCAAAAAAATAAATAAATAAATAAATAAATAAATAAGGTAAAGTTTCGAGGTCAATAACTTTTTTTTCGCCACTTTAAAATTTTTTTGAAACTCAGCTGTAGTCCGTATAATCTAGTTTAAGGTCCAGGTTAGAAGCCCATGGCATCCAATCAACTTTTCAATTTACACGGTCTCAGAGTTGATAATTTGAAACAAAAATCAGTAGATTATAGATCAATTATTCTATACGCCATGAGTCAGTATCTTTAGTACTAAAGCTGAAATTATTCTATGTGTCATACTGGGTCATAAACACTAAATTTTCAGCTACCAGGATCCAAATTTGGAGGACGTAGGATCCATCAAAAAATGAGCTCCAAAACTGCTCATCGACCTCTGAAATGTCTGACCATGTTTAGAATAAGGTTAATCCGCCATTTTGGAGCTCATTTTTTGATGGATCCAAAGGCCTCCAAATTTGGATCCTGGTATCTATGACACGTAGAGAATAATTTCAGCTTTAGTACTAAGATACTGACTCATGGCGTATAGAATAATTGACTTATAATCCAGGGCAGCGGAGTCGGAGGAAAAATGGTCGACTCCGACTCCGGGATTTTCCCGACTCCGACTCCCGCTTTCTTTTTATTATTTATTTTTTTAACCCAAATGTGAAGAGGGAAAAACCCTAAACAAAGATTGAAGTATTAAGTCCATTTTTAAAAGTTTCATCTTTAGCCTACTTTCCCGTTAAAAATAAAAGTAAGCCGAAAAAAGTATTGAAAGTGGCTTAATGCATCTAAAAAATATCGCCAAGTCCAAAAAAAAGTCAAAAATAAACAAAAACGTAAAATAAATACCGAAAAATTAAAAATTGGAAAGTAGGGTATTGAGATGGGGAATTTGTGTGTTTGTCGGTTAGTCTGTCTGCCCCCCCCCCCTATAACTTTTGAATGAACATTCCGATTTGAACAAACTTTTTTTGTTGGAAAGATCTCGCCGAGTACAGCTCATTCCCATATTTGATTTTTCGATTTGAACAATTTTTGGCTCAACTTTGAACTGTTCAAACAACTTGTCCCGCGATACTAACTTTTTAATGAACAGTCCGATTTGAATAAACTTTTTTTGTTCGAAAGATCTTATCAAGGATACTTCATTCCCGTATTTACATTCCAAATTTGAACAATTTTTCTTTCAACATTGAACCGTTTAAACAAGCTGCCACCCCTAATAACTTTTGAGTGAATCGTCCAATTTAAACAAACTTTTTTTTGTTCGAAGGGTCTTAGCAAGGATACTTCATTACCGTATTTAAATTTTCCATTTGAACATTTTTTCGTTCAACATTGAACCGTTCAAGCAACCCGTCCGAATTGAATAAACCTTTTTTTGTTCGAAAGATCTTGGAGAGGCTCATTGCTCATTCCATATTTGGCTGTTTGATTTGAACCATTTTTTGTTCAATGCTGAACCGTTCGAAAAAAACTTAACATTAGAGCCTACGGTCAAATTTAAGTTGAATGTTGATCCTGAACTTAAAGGTGGATTTCCTTCAAACTAACTTTGTAAGAAAATGGTTTTGATAAATAATGTATTGTAAAGTACTTTTCTGAATAATCCTCTGTGAGGAGAGGACTGATTCCGACTCCGCAAACATGGCGAAAATGCAGGCTCAAAAAAAAAAAAAAGAAAAAAAGACTGACTGTGCAGATGATTTTTTGTTTATTTATTCATTTGTTCTATTTTATTTATTTATTTATTTATTTATTTATTTTTGGCAGACGATTTTTTTGTAACAAAAATTTTTCATTCACGAGGGCATTTTATTCTTTGTTTATATTTAACAACTGGCAACGGATTAAAAATGAAATTCGAAACATTTTATTAACTGACGAGTTTTTTTTTTCTTCTTTTTTTTTCTTTCTTTGATAAAATGTGTTTTGATGGAATTTGTACTTTTAATTATTATTATTATTATTATTTTTTTTTTTTTTTTTGAAAACGATTGAGGATTTTTTTCTACGGAAGAACTAACAGTTACATTCTTTAAAAGGTGCGACAAAACTTTACTTATTCGTTTGTTTACTTTTTACGTGTCTATTTCATCTGATGAGAGGGGGTATATTTTGCTTTTAGAAATCAGCTTTAAGTGCTAAAAAGGTATGTTTGACATAATATTCAGTTTCAGATAATCAAGAGAATATTGATCAGATGCTACAATGCCGATGTCGATGTACGGGAAAGTAGGCTCGTTTAGTTCTTGACAGAAATTCTTGTTACCATTTCCAGTGATGAATAGAAATTTTAGCAGCATTTGTTTAAATATTTTTTTTCAACAAAGGATTAGATTACATCGAAAAACATATGTTTAACGAGTATAAAATTTTGGAGGTCTAAGGAACCCCCACGCCTTAGGGCCTCCAAGACAACTGTTTCCGATCGCAGATACCATCTGTCGGCCTCTCGGTGAAGTACAAGGAGTGGTACTCAAAAGCTTCAGCATGATTCCAGCCATTAAGGATTCACAGTACCAAATTAATATAGGCTGGACTTCTGAGTGCCGTCGGGGCATCAAGGGTTAATGCATGCAAGGGTAGATCCAGTTTTTAATTTTGGCTCATACGTCAAATCGCCTAATTTAAATAGTCGGCCGTGCCGTCATGTCTCGGATTTTGTTCAATATTTTTTTACGGATAGATACCTATGAGATAAACTCAAATTGATTTTTAAAGATTTTTTGAATAAAAATTTAGGGTTGTAGAATTTTTTGAAATTTTGATTTTTTCAGAATTTTTGCTTTTTTATTCTTGGTATGCATTTTGAAAAAGCTCTATAACTTCCTCATTTTTCATTCAATTAAGCCAGTTTACGTATCCATTTTAAAGCTAATTATTTTCTCCTTCAATATTAGTGACAAAAATGAGATTGTGAAAAATGGAATTTTGCCAATGGTCGTCTGAAGTCAGATTTTGTTTTTTCGATTGGTATGTTCAATAGGTCATATCTCCAGAGTACCAACTAAGAACTGCCCAATTTTTTTTTTCAGTGATGACAACATCATATACTTTTTATGTATAAAAAATTAGGAGGGTGTTTTTTGATGTTTTGGAATAAAAAATTCAAGTGTGTTTTTTCAGTTGGTATGATCAATAGGTCATATCTCTGGACTACCAACTAAGAACTGCACGCCACTTTTTTTCTGTTATGACAACATCATACCCTTTTTATGTATAAAAAATTGGGAGGGTGCTTTTTGTAGTTTTGGAATAAAAAAATCAAACGTGTTTTTTCAGTTGGTATGATCAATAGGTCATATCTCCGGATTACCAGTTAACAACTGCGCCATTTTTTTTTTACATAATGTAAACATCATGATGTTTTTATGATCAAGAAATTAGAACGAAGTTTTTTTGTCATTTTGAAATAAAAATATAACATGTTTTTTTCAAAAAACTTTACTTTAAAATCAACTTTTGAAACTTAAATTTGAGATTCACTCAGCATCACACGTCACAAGCAGATGAAAATGTATCCTATTTATTACATTCAAATACTTGATGGTAGTTTTACATTGTTCTATTGCTTGCATGCTTTGGTAGTGAAAAGTCGCTGCAGAATTATTTTACTCTTCAGTAATTATTTGCTGCACTCCATCAACCTAAGGCCCCTATATATACGAGCCGGCGCATCAAGATTAAGTTTGACCACTTTGGATCCAGCACGTGTTTGCGTGTTTGAGAGGTTGTCTTTTATGGCCAGTAATCGCGTTTCGGTCATTTTTCACTGTGAGCAATTATTAGCGGCACGTGGATTTGGCAAAGCTTAGCAATGTGCCAAAACTTTTTTCTGGTAACCCTACTCCGCAACAATGAAAATTTGAAAGTAAAAGTTAAGGAATTGGATTCAAAGTGGTGAAACTTAATCTTGATGCTTCGGCCTGTCTATATAGCGGCTCTACATCAACCGATAGGAATTACGATAAAGTAAACTGAAATGTCTTTAAATATACTTTCATTCATAGTTTGACAAAGAAAGACTCGCGAGCTCTTGGTGGTTGGAAAAATTTTATATTTGGTTTCCATTATTCTGAAATCTACGTAACATTTTATAATTTGTTATCAAATGAAAGCATAAAAATTTCATGAATAACAATCTTTATTTCTACGATGTTCCGACAGTGGAAACAAAAGGTTTTTCAAACACAGAAACCTTCTTCACTAATATACCCTTCGTGTCTAATGGCTTGAAGAAGTAATTCTCTCTGCTGCCTCCTATTATTAAGGCTCTTTCATATCTTTGCTTTAAAAAATCTTCATTTGCAACCATTTCCACTGCTGTAACGAAAAACATCTGTATCCCCTTTATGTTTTGAGAGGCAAATTGAAATAGATCATGTGCATTTAAAATCTGTCCTTCGAGAGTTCTTTGAAGACTTGCTGTTATTGCAAGCCGTTTTATTATGCCCCCTACTCCATCGCATGCATTCTTGCCATGACTCGTGGCAAAGAAATGCCATTCAGCTGCCATGTCGTGGTCTTCCTTGTGATAGCATAGTTTTTTTTTTTTTTTTTTTAATTTTACGGAGTTTTTAAACTTATCGAAAACTTGATTTTCAAAGAAATTTGTTTCAAAAATTCAATATATTTTTTAAATTTCAGAACAACAAAAAACACCCTTCGAATATCTTGATCATAAAAAACATTATGATGTTTTCATTATAGAAAAAAAAATTGGCGCAGTTGTTAACTGGTAATCCGGAGATATGACCTATTGATCATACCAACTGAAAAAACACGTTTGATTTTTTTATTCCAAAACTACAAAAAGCACCCTCTTAATTTTTTATACATAAAAAGGGTATGATGTTGTCATAACAGAAAAAAAGTAGCGTGCAGTTCTTAGTTGGTAGTCCGGAGATATGACCTATTGATCATACCAACTGAAAAAACACACTTGGGCAATTCCAGGCAAGATGGGAACTCGGCGTTAAAAAAAAATGTTTAAAAATTGTTTTAATTTTTTTTGGAGGTTCTCTATATTGATTGAAGTTTACAAATTAGAAAAAAGAAACTTCAGGTGAATCATTTTCTTTTTGTAAGAGAGCTTGTTATATGAGCTCACAATCTTGTAAAAGTCTCTCTCTGCTAGACACAATTTTAAACGAGCATATTTTATTGGTTTAGCCTGTTTCCACAATTTAATTGCATTTTTTCCTGGTAGATTTATTCGATAAGAAAACAATTATTAACAGTACATTTTGAAATTTATACTTAAAATAATTTTTTAAAGTAGTTTTTAAACCATTAAATTTTGTGTAACGTGAGTCACGAAAACTTAATTTTTTTAATATTTCCAAATTTTATAGCTTATAAATGAAATTTTTTTTCCTGTTTCTCCTACTCATGTACATTACAAAAAAGAATTTATTGGCCAATTTAGAGTTTTTTGCTTTTTTTTTCAAAAAATAAGGATGTTTATTTTGTAACGTGAGTCACGCGAAAAGTGAGTTACAGCCAATACAAGCTAATATTAACTTCTTAAAAGTATTTAATGTGCCCTAATGGTATTTTAGGGTCTAAAGAGAGGGTTAGCACTTGTACACACCTACATATAATTAATAATACTGATGAAATTAAATATAAATAGCGTAATTTTAATTCTTTTAGTGTTTTATAATCTTTCAATTAGTGCACTGGGTCTCAGTTTTGGCCCTCAGCTTTCCAATGTGTAGCATGTGTGTTTATGCATGCACACATTTTTCTTCGGCATTTAAAAAAGGTTTTTCATTCCAGTAAAAGAATTTTTTTAATAATTTAACGAGTAACCGCAGAATGACAGAAAAGGTGCCGAGAAAAATTGAAGCAAGAAGGGAAGTACATTGCATGTAAACAGAAACATTGTCTCTGGATGAAAGAATGTCTAACGAGAAAAGTCGAAAAGCTAAGGATATTGTCTCTAGCAATTCAATATAAGCTGAAAAATAAACATATGAAACTTTCAAAGGAAATTTTGGCTAAATTCAAACTTCTTAAATATCGCTTCAACAAGTATACAAATATGTAAAAACACTAAGGAAGACTTGCCAAAACAAGGAGAAATTCCGTTAATTCACCTCACAATTAAACTGTAGTCATAAGTGAGTTACCCAATACTCATCCGTAAATGTAATATATATTTGAAAAGAAGATTTCAATGTCCACCGAACTCATGCTGAAAAAATTATTTTTCCCAAGAAAATCTAAACGAAAATGATTCAAAAAAGTAGCTTGAGCGAGAGAAAAAATATATATATACATATAAAATTGGAACATAAGAGAAATTTTAAAAAGCACGGTCAACATCTCACTTGCTCTTATTTGAGATGCTTAAAATTTAATTATTCATCAGTAGTGGATGAGAAAAGTAAGTACTTTGAAGAGCCTACTTCTGACAGCAGTAAACTAATTTTACAGCCATTATGCAACATTAAATGTTATGATTGGTATCAGATGAAATGTAATGGTGTGTAGTATCCTGTAAAAGTTTTCAGATGTATGAATTCAGAATTTGAAGTTAGTACAATGCAGCCACAGAGAAAATACGGGAAGTAGTATTAAAAAAAACATATTTTGGAAAATTGAATTGATGAATCCACTCTGTGACCGTTCAGAGGGGTTAGATGGCAGCTGCTAAGGAGAATTTTAACCCGAGGTCTATGGGACAAAAATTCGTGCTGCGAAAAATTGGCCGTTAAGAAAGGTGGCCGCTTTGTAAAAGTGACCGCTCAGAGAGGTTTTACTGTATTTAAAACTGATCAACTAAAGAAAACAAGCCATTAAGCATTAATTTTAATTGAATTTAAGTGAAGTCTCTCAATAAATTTTTCAAAATAAGACGTAAAGTAAAAGACTAAAACGGAGATGTAACGTGAGTCACGAAACTATGTAACGTGAGTCACGCTCAACATATTGATTAACTTAATTAGTGACTGCAGAATGAACTTTATTTTCGTATATATCATAACTTAGAAACATATTTTGTGCCATGAAAAGCAGTTTTTAAATTTTATTATTCTGAAAGAGCAGGAATCCTAGGTTTTAAATTATCCAAAAAACTTGAGTTCCTTTTTTTTGTAACGTGAGTCACGATGCTAAATTAAGGTTGAAACACCATCTATTTCTGTTGAAATTTAAAATGCTGACATCCATAGGTTTTTATTGCATCCCAGATGACTGTCAACAGCTTTATTTAAATCAGGCATGGTTATTTTTTTTATATATACAACATTTACTTTTGTAAAATCACGTCAAATTGTAACGTGAGTCACATGGAATTGCCCACTTGAATTTTCTATTCCAAAACTACAAAAAGCACCCTCTTAAATTTTTTATACATAAAAAGGGTATGATGTTGTCATAACAGAAAAAAAGTAGCGTGCAGTTCTTAGTTGGTAGTCCGGAGATATGACCTATTGATCATACCAACTGAAAAAACACACTTGAATTTTCTATTCCAAAACAACGAAAAACACCCTCCTAATTTTTTATACATAAAAAGTATATGATGTTGTCATTACTGAAAAAAAAATTGGGCAGTTCTTAGTTGGTACTCCGGAGATATGACCTATTGAACATACCAATCGAAAAAACACAAAATCTGACTTCAGACGACCATTGGCAAAATTCTATTTTTCACAATCTCATTTTTGTCACTAATATTGAAGGAGAAAATAATTAGCTTTAAAATGAAACGTAAACTGGCTTAATTGAATGAAAAATGAGGAAGTTATAGAGATTTTTCAAAATGCATACCAAGAATAAAAAAGCAAAAATTCTGAAAAAATCAAAATTTCAAAAAATTCTACAACCCTAAATTTTTATTCAAAAAATCTAAAAAAATAATTTGAGTTTATCTCATAGGTATCTATCCGTAAAAAAATATTGAACAAAATCTGAGACATGACGGCACATAGCCTTAGGCGATTTGACGTGGAATGACCCTTTTGGAAGGAATGCTCAAAACAAAAGATGAGTATACACATCTTTCGGCGACAATAGGTATATGAAAATCACACTAAATGCAATTTTGGGCTGTTTGGCAGAGGGAGGGTACTTGCATTCGGATGTCATACATACAATCGGACATACATACATTCGTTTTTATATATGCAGATATATGACTGAGAGAAGATAATACTTTATTAAGAGCAAGAATCTGAGAAACTGTCACGCCTAGCATTATGAGGTGATTCATGACCTCTCAGATTTTTTCCGAAAATTTACCAAATGTTTATTATCTTATTGAAAGACCAAATATAGAATGTTTTGCTCTAAAGTTGAGTTGATTAGTTTTTATGGACCCATAAAGGTGAAGGTACGGCATCAAAAATTAAAAGGATTTTCACGACATGGAAATTGCTGTGAGCCAAAACTCTTACCAGAAACTGTTGAACTCCAATTTTCTTTTTGTATATGGAATACAGAAGGTTCAAACTTTACAAAATGAATGTTAAATTTGAGGTAAGCTGTTGCCGTAAGGTCGGTGAAGGCCATCAAAACAATTCATTTTTGGCGTTTTTCAGCATTTTTGAGGTCCAAAAACAGCTTGTACATTTCAGTTGCCACGGCAAAAGTAGTGTCCATTGAAAGGCCAGTGTAAGCACTTTAAAATAATCTATAAACAACCGAGGAAAGTTCAACATGCTATTAGTTGCGTAGGGCCGAAATATGAAAAATGTTATATTTTACCGATGTTCAAGCGGTCATAACTTTCTGCCAACAACATATTGAAATATTTCTTTTACTAATGTCATATTCTGTTCTTTGTCTTAACAGAACAGTTGAGTCCTTTGAGGCGAAATGTTAAATTTTTTTTTACAAAAAATGTATTTTTGCCTGTGCATCTTTTTTCAGGATAAATACTCGTACAATCACGCAACATCAGGACGAGGGTTTAATGCGGGGAGGGGGGTCTTCAGAATCCAGCAATGATGTTGTAGAACACGAAACCGAACTCAAACCGCATCGGTCTGTGTGCATCTCGAGGTTCTATGGGAAGTCTCCGCCAAAACACGCGAACTGCGTAAAAGTCGTTTCTCCACCGGCGCAGTCTCGGTGCCGCGAAAACAACATCCGGCAGTAACGTTGCGTTCTACAGCGGCGGTTCTCGACAGGGGCGGGTACAGAAACAGTTTTTGCCCCCCCCCCCCCATATAATCTTTCATGAAAAAAGTTTTCGAGAGGTTCCTTTAAAATGTTTAAAAACATCTTAAAGCCCGTTCTATACATAGATTAACCTACCTTAAAGTACAGAAATATGACATAGGGAGAGGTGGGGCAAAAGGGGTCAGATTCTTTAGAAAATTCTTTAAAAACTGTGTAAATAAGTTTCTTAATGCTTCGCTGTTTTTACGCATTATTGACACCGTGCAACTTTTTGTATGCAAAATAAGGTGCCACTTCTACTTTAAATTGACTGATACTAGCGATTAAGTGTATTTCTTAAAAGAAGCTCGACTGTGTTCATCGTAAAAACTTTTGAATTAAAGACAATTAAATGGAACTAAGCATTAAAATTTTAATCTACTGCATAGAGCACACTTTCAAGAATAACTTTCTAAAATGTTGAAGAAAAAACAGCAAAAGGAATTTTTCGGGGTATTAAAACATTGCGTGGGGTAAAATGGGTCATGCTTCGCTTTAGGTTAGGCTTAGCGTATCCTAAAGAGCTAATTATATTTATTGCTTACTAACTCATGTTTTGTTGTCCTGTTATGTCTTTACTAATTTAAAGCAAGTAATATATTACTTTGTCATTCTTTTGATGCACAACTTATGTTGAAAAATAATTAAATTAAATCAAAAAGTCAAAATTAAGAGCTCAGCTTTTGTTCGATGTAGGATTGTTCGATGTCTTCCTTCAGGATTTCCCCCACAGCTCCAACTAACGACCACCCAAAAAGCGAAGATCGCTTCTTTTGGCCGGTTTGTACATTCCAACTAAAATCAGAACCTAGCAATATTTCAATTTCAGAACACTCACCGTTATCGGCTAATTGCAAGTTTTCTGTTTGCAACATTTCTGCAATACTTTTCGATGGGACTTTGATGAGGGCTCCAGATATTGAACTAGGGCTTCGGCTGGTAATAGAATTATCAGTATCATGCATGCTGCTTAGCTTAATTTTGACATCATATTCTTTCAATTTACCCTTACTATATCCAAATGAATATATAGATAATTTTTCTTTCCTTATGGGGCATTTCACGGTATTGTGACATAGGGGTGTCCGTAACAAAACTTTTTAAAAGTTTAAAATCTTTATATATATTAATAAAGTACATTCTAAACTATATGAATATCATATTGTTTTTATAGTTCACTGTATACTATGTTTGTAATTGCACTCAGAACATTGAAAATGCAATTTTCACCGTTACGGACTCTACATTGAATTTTCGACCATCATCTCAAACCGATTTTTAAGAAAAAACTGGTATTTGAGACTGATAAAGTAAAGGCTCACCTCCAATCTAGCTAAAAATTCCAATCAAAAAGTGCGTTCTATAAAAAAATATGGACTGTGAAAATGATGACTGTAGAGTCCGTAACAATTATTGGAATAAAGTTTAGTTTTTAAAGATTCCCACTCCATTGAATAATTGGTAGAGTCCGTAACGGTGAAAACTGCATTTCAATGTTCCGAGTGCAATTACAAACATAATATAAAGTGAACTATGAAAACAATATGATATTCATGTACCTTAGAATAAACTTTTTCAACATTTATAAAAATTTTAAACTTTTAAAAAGTTTTGTTATGGACACTCCTATGTCACAAATACCGTGAAATGCCCCTTATACATTTTAATTTTGATCCTTTTGCTAAATCTGTCTTTATAAACGTTTTTTGTAACCCTGAATCGAGCCCTAGAACCAACTTCATTTGAAATTATTTACGTCCCTGAAGCTTAAAACGATGTTTGCGATTATTAAAATATTGATCAAAAACTGTATGGTAACGGACTTGACATTTGGTAACGGATTTGACCAGTAATGGACTTGACATTTCGACCAAAATGTCAAATTATGGCTAGGTTGTCGAATTTAAAAATTGAAAAACAATATGCATTTTCTTAGAGTTGTATAATAAGCAATATTTCAGAGTAAAAGTTAAGAAAAAGTAAAAATTAATACTAAAATCTTTGGTAACAGACTTAACAAAGAATAAAAATACGTACCAGGAAGAAATCTTGTGGGAAGCGCCACCAGGGCTGCGGAGTCGGAGGAAAAATGGTCGACTCCGACTCCGGGATTTTAAAACTTTCGACTCCGACTCCCGACTCCTGCTTTTTTTTTTTGTTATTTTTTTCCCCAAATATGAAGAGGGAAAAACCCTAAACAAAGGTTGAAATATTAAGTCCATTTTTAAAAGTTTCATTTTTATTCTTGGTCGTAGCAAGGACTCACTTTAGGGGGGGGGGGGATAGCAAGCTGGGGTATCCCAGTCGGAGGTCATGAGAGGTCACTGTGACCTCTCAAAAAGTTCAATTTTCTCAAGAATTCTCGCACGTAATTTCACCACATTTACCTCAATTCTCGGAGGTCAATGTGACCTCCCAAAAAGTCCATTTTCTCCAGAGCAAAAGACAAGTGCCGCTCTTGTCATTTGACTCCGTACAAAACTAATCCTTTTCTTGTTAAATGGCCAGACTTTATTTTAACACATTGCATTTTTGCTGCAAAGACCCGCCATTTGAAGTCCTTTTTAATGACCCTAGATGCTTAGGATTTGGATATTGGACCCTGAAAATTTGTATCTGTTAGTTTCAAAGATATGTTTTCAGCTCCATAAAATTTCATCCAAATCGGAGGTGGTCGGAGTCGGAGTCGGAGTCGACATGTTTTTCAGCGACTCCGACTCCTTCGGTCCAAAATCAGTCCGACTCCGACTCCGCAGCCCTGAGCGCCACAGCAATACTTCTTGATTCAGGAAAACAAACTGGTACGAAATAGTTACGTCACTAGTTTGTTAAGTTAACTGAATACGTGTTACCATCTTTTGACTGCAATAAATACCCTTTTTTGGCTAAAATAATCTTAGGGTAAAGGACTTGACAAGAACTGACGGACAAAATATATTCATACATTTCTGAATGAAAAAAAATTACTATTGCCAATATTCATTATGAATATCATATACTAATAGTCAATATATAAAAATAATTTATTGTACATAATTTTTTATACAATTAAGTATATAAAAAAATAGTTGAACTTGCGAAAATTGGAAATGGACAAGCGTTTTTGCCTTGATTCTCATTTTTAAAGACTTATATAAAAATAAATAAATAAATTTCAATAATTTTTTGAGTGATAGAATTTTTTTGGGGGTATTTCTTGCTGAAAATAATTGTTCGCATTAAATTTAAAATATAAGCTGTACTTCAAAATCGTCTTTTTAACCTCCGGACAGCAAATGTAAGCAAATTTTGAAAATGACCCAGCTGCAATATAGCGAATTGAAGCATTTCCAGCACCGTAACACAGACAGAATTACGGCACAAAGAGGATGAAATAACATCTATGGGCAAGGCGGGACTCGAACCCACGACCACTGGCTTACGAGGAGAATACTCTACCTCTAGGCCTCCGTGGTCCCCGACTGCACCACTTAAGATAAATAAAAAGAACAGCAGCACCATTACAGTTATATACCAAACAAGTACTGAGTAAATTTGCATAATAGTTTTAACACCTAGATCCATTTAAAGTAATATTCATCATTGAATTGTAGTTACGTATTCTATCTATTGTTCTTGGGCAGGCTTTAAAAATTGTGTTTAAGAGTCGTATTAATGGTGTTCAAAGAATAAAATTATGTTTTACTTCTTAGAACAATTTTCAGCTGAAGTTATGAAGTCGGTTCTATATTATTATTTTCGATAATATTTTTATTACAGTTTTAATACGTTCGTGGTTTAGTTTGCAGTTTTAAAATATAATTGCTGCAAGTATAACTGATGTAATAAAATATAATTGATGTCAAGTGAAGTCAGGCTTTTTATTTTGTTAACGAGTTGAATGGCGATTCGTCTGGGTGGCGATTTGTACTTTTTGTCCACTTCTCATCCCTTACCTCTTCCCATTCAAGGTGACAGGTCGCGATAGATAAGGGACGTGGGTAGAACCGGTGGGAGAGGTACGTTCTGGCTAGCGATTTTGGTCAACATTTGAAATTAAGTCGTGGGAGTACTATCACACAAAGATATACACTTCGGGAACTCATTTTGTTCAAAATTTCACGTTCTACAATTTACCTTCAAGTACATATGGCCATTTTAAGAGTACCTTTCGAGGTATTTCTGTTTCTATGGAAAAGCAGGTGTTTCTGTCACTCATTTGGACGCTGTGGCGAAAGCTTACTCAGTAGCAGAGCCCAAGAGGCCCTAGGCCAAATACTTTTTGTGGGACCTCTGTACTGAGGCTTTACAATTTTAGGCATGGAATAAAACAAATTTAGGCATTGACTACAACAATTATAGCCATTTGGGGGGGGGGGTAAATCGTGGGGCCCTAGTAATCAGGCCCTGCTCAGTAGGTGGGGTAAACTTAGGAATAGACATTGCAGACCCATGCGGAATAGATTAACCAAATTTCCAGCTTTCCACCAGTTACTTCCGAATTCAATGAAAAGGAGCACCTGGGTGCCGAGATCGAGGAGGACGAGACATTGAAATCGACCCCTCCATTCAACCCAGTCCGATGACGTCACACTGTTGCAAGTTCGGCTTCCCGGAAACGAGGTGTGTGTCGAAATCCCTAATTAAGGAGGTCAGGCGCATTGACGGGTTTCCGACGCCCTTTTTGTTCTTTCGGCGGGAGGGGTCATTCCACCCTTTCTGCCGGCCAAACACCGAAAATGGAACGTATACGCAATTGCCAATTTTCGAACCCTTTTGCAGTAAAAGAAAGTGATGTCACAGAATCGGATTGTTGCACGGCTAACAGGTTTTAATTGTCTGCATTTGAGTGGCAGCATATCTTTTGTTGCGAATGTAAGGACTTATATTCTAGCTTTATACAAAACTGTGTTAATGTCTTGTAATAACTCTCCCATTTTACTAAAAGAAATTCTGTAACGATGCACACTACAAAAACTCATCACCTTAAAAATACAACAATAGGTTCCCCATACGATTTAAGAACAAAATTTACATAAAAGAGAACAATATACTCATATGTATCGTTACCAATGAAATCTGTGTAAGAGATATCCTCTTTTCAACAGTGGCGGCGCTAGGTGGGGGGCAGGGGGGGCAATTGCCCCCCCGTCGGAAGCGTCTTGCCCCCCCGTCGGGGAAAATTCCTAGTTCGTCGGGGAAATTTGCCCGACAACAAAATTTTCCGACAGAAATCGACTGCCGAAAAGTACTGACTCCGACAGAAATGTAAAAAAAAAATCTATCAACCCAATAAAATATTTTTCTTAAAAAAAAAAAAAAATCTAAAACATCTTCATTGTTCATTGCAGTGGAACGCCATCGTTATCGTTAAGCTGTCCTCATCTTGCTGCATCCCTTTAGGCGTTCTATAGTTCTGGGGAAAGTTACTTTTGTTCAGGTTAAAAAGGAGAAATGTTTTTTTTTTCCAAGCTGATCAGACCACCCCACACGAATCGCTAGCAGCATGTTTTAAACAAACATTCATTGATATTTGAGAAGAGACACTTTCCGATGACTATCCGATGGTGACAAGCCAATAAATCGCCTGAATTGCCCCTTCCTAATGACTTCCTGTCATCGTCGCCTTTGCAGTTCGTCGCCTTTGCAGGTGGTGATTGTCCTGTTCTTAGGCCCTGAGTGATTGTAACTACTTTTTGTCCCAGGGCTCCTTTCAATGGCCCTGTTTTTGTCCTAAAAGCCCTAAAAACCTATCGGCGCGCAACCCTGATCGGCGCGGTGACAATTAAGGCTGTCGGAAATTTTCAAAGGAAATGAGGGATGGGGAGGTCTAGAAGAACCTCGGAATAATCTCTTCAATAGCGCTGCTTTCACTCTGCGTCTGTTGACCATATGGAATGGTGTCGGATTCTAAAACGTCGGACGGTTGAATGATTTTAACATTTTTGTTTTAACTATTGGCACGACACAACCTAAAATTCGGTGTGATGAGTTAGGCGCGAACTCGTATATGAAGAAGAAAGTGCAGCTCAAATTCAAAATTAAATGCTGCATCACAGAGGTAAGAACTTATTGTTTTATTTAAAGTAATGACGGAGATTTGCCTTTCAATTCACTTGGGATAAGTGGGACCGCTTTTTAGAATAATTCGTTTTTGAAGCCTTATACTATATAAAAGTTTTAAAACACAAGAATTTAAACTTATTGACTTGTTTTATCTTGGACGTTATAAATGAACAAAAGTCCACCATTATTTTCTAAAATAATACTTTGCTGTTTTAGTGATTATTTAAAAAAGATCGCATGGGTGTCCCACTTAACCTATGCTAAAAGGAAAAGAGGTCACCCACCTCTTATTTAAATTTGAAGCTAGGTAATCTAAAACAGCGGTTCTCGACCTTTTTTGACCAGCGGACCGTCAAGAGCTTTTGAACAAAACCAGGACCGGTGATGTTCTTCTTTTTTTGTCTTTTTCTCCTCTATTTTTTGGGGGGGGGGGAGGGGGAGAGGATCCTTCATTTGCGGATCGATAAAACATGTTTTTTTTTCGACTTAAAGGGAAAAAAAAACTTTCGATAAGAAGGAAATTAAATACTAGTGAAAAATTTTATGAATGGCTGCGATTTTTCTCTTTTTTTTACAGAATAATAAAAATAACGAATAAATTAATTAATATATAAATGAAACCTTACTTAATACAAAAGAAGTTACGAGAAAAAGCTTAAGACTAACATAAGTAACTATTTCAATAATCAGATATAACTAATGAACGTACCTGAAAATCATAGAAAAGTAAGAAAATTAATCCCGATTCACGATATTAACGAAAATATCGTCGTATATAGGGTATTATTAGTATTATTATTGTATCTTCTTTTCTTTCTCTCTCTCTCTCTTGAGTGAAAACTTTTTTTAAGGTGGATGATCAAAAATCTCTCTAAGGAACAGTCAAATTTTTCTGCGAACCGGTGCCGGTCTACCGGACCACCGGTTAAGAACCGCTGATCTAAAAAAAGGGGTCTTTCTTGATAAAAGAGGAAAATTTTTACTATGTAATATTTTTTGTAAATTCATTCATTTGTGATACATATACTGACATTTCTGTTTGATGGAAAATTATGAGCCATTATTTTGAAAATCGAACAAGAAAGGAACATTTTGGCAGTGACCATTTTTGATTTTCCTCATTTTTTTTAATGTCAAAGTAGGTCATGAGAAATGAACATTCTGAAGTTTGTAGCCCCCCAAAAAATTTTGTTCGCTCGGTAAAAATTCCCAAAGTTTAATGTTATGCAGCGTTTTTTTTTTTTTTGGTAAAACGGCTGAAAGATGCATTTCAGTACGCTGTAGTTTTTTACAGAAACGCCACCTCATGGTTATGTTTACATTTATTAATTGTACAGTGTGTAGTTATGAGGACCCCATAGTTATTTGGGTTGGGGTGTGTTGCTTTCTTTAGTTAAGGGGCCGCAAAGTATGGTTTTTAGACCATTTTCGTTCGACTTTGAACTGCGTTATTTCCCCCTTAAAAGCAACCACCCGAAATTTTTTAAATATATACTGAAATTTTATACTATGAAGAGAATATATGGTACGAAAATTGTTTAATATCTCCTTGTTTTGAAGAGAAAAAGACTTAGAAAATTTTCAAATTTTCAAAATTTGCGGTTTTTTGATCGCATTTAACTTAAAACAGCAACTCTAGGAATAAAAAGCTTTTATGGATTATGGAACCAACAAATGTGTAGAATAACGTAAAAAAGAAAGTTGCGTGGGGTCTCGTCTCGTTTTCAAGAAAATAATATTTTTTTGTAGCTCATTTAGTTCTCATAGTAAAATGTGTCCATCAAGTAGGTCAGATCTGCTGAAATTCTAAGTATATAATAATGATATATTTAAATTTGCATAGGGAAAAAGAAAAAGACTAAAAACACTTAATTTTGTCTGATTTTTTTATGATTTTTAGTTTTTTAATTGCAATTAACTTAAAAAACGTGAAATCCTGAGACTATTATTGAATGCACACATTACTAGCTTTCAAATATTGGAAAAAGTAAATTCGGTGAGGTATCTTCAGATGTATTCTAGTGGAAAGTCACAGTGACCTACGGAAAAATTTCATGATCGAAAAATTTTGCTGACGATTCGGCAAATTTGGAAATAATTGCAACATTGAGATTTTTTAATGATACATTTTTCTCACGTGTGCTTGATCGTATTCAGTAAATATTTAAGTTCCAGTGCCCATGAGCAGTGTTGGGCAAGAACTAAAAAAATCAACTAAATTTTTAATCGATTGATTAGTTGACTAAAGTAATCTGACTCGCATTTAGTTCAGATTACTTAAAATTTGAACTATTTAATTTGCCGACGATTAACGTTAGTTCAAACTAACTTCGTTAGTTGGTGAAAAAAACTAATTTAGTTCAGATTGATTTAATCAAGACTAAATTAGTCAGATTAATTTTAGTCAGACTAAAAGTAATTGCACTAAATTCAATTTGATTAAAACTAATAAATGTGATTTCAGTCTGAGTAATTTATTTACGATTAAATTCGATATGGGTATTTAAAGTATGTTCTTGTAAACAGGGGTAGAAACGAGTTAACACGAGTATACTCGTGTGGTGGATAATAGTTGTATTTCTGCGCTTATATACAAACATTTACGTCATATAAGAGTAAGTATGGGTATGCACGAGTATATGCGTGTAAACTCGAGTATATACGAGTTAACACGAGTGTACTCGTGTGTTAGGGATAATTTGTATTTCTGCGCTTGTACATACACATTTACACACAGATACGCGTGAATTCGGGTTTTTACGAGTTAATTCGGGTATATACGTGCGAACCCGAGTATACTCGTGTGTAGGGACATATTTGTATTTCTGAGCTTATATACATGCATTTACGGGTACACACGAGTTAATACGAGTATATAAGAGCATATATATGCAAACACGAGTATATACGTACTATTCCGAGTATACTCGTGTATAGGATTATATTTGTATTTATGCGCTTATATACGAACATTTACGGGTATACACGAGTTACTACGAGTATATGAGAGCATATTTATGCAAACACGAGTATATACGTACTATCCCGAGTATACTCGTGTATAGGGTTATATTTGTATTTATGCGCTTATATACACACATTTACGGGTACACACGAGTTAATACGAGTATATGAGAGCATATTTATGCAAACACGAGTATATACGTACTATCCCGAGTATACTCGTGTATAGGGTTATATTTGTATTTATTCGCTTATATACATCATTTACAGGTACACACGAGTTAATACGAGTATATGAGAGCATATATATGCAAACACGAGTATATACGTACTATCCCGAGTATACTCGTGTATAGGGTTATATTTGTATTTATTCGCTTGTATACATCATTTACAGGTACACACGAGTTAATACGAGTATATGAGAGCATATATATGCAAACACGAGTATATACGTACTATCCCGAGTATACTCGTGTATAGGGTTATATTTGTATTTATTCGCTTATATACATCATTTACAGGTACACACGAGTTAATACGAGTATATGAGAGCAAAAATATGCAAACACGAGTATATACGTACTATCCCGAGTATACTCGTGTATAGGGTTATATTTGTATTTATGCGCTTATATACGAACATTTACGGGTACACGCGAGTTACTACGAGTATATGAGAGCATATTTATGCAAACACGAGTATATACGTACTATCCCGAGTATACTCGTGTATAGGGATTATATTTGTATTTATGCGCTTATATACATCCATTTACGGGTACACACGAGTTAATACGAGTATATAAGAGCATATTTGTGCAAACACGAGTATATACGTACTATCCCGAGTTTACTCTTGTATATAGGGATTATATTTGTATTTATGCGCTTATATACATACATTTACGGGTACACACGAGTTAATACGAGTATATGAGAGCATATTTATGCAAACACGAGTATATACGTACTATCCCGAGTATACTCGTGTTAACTCGTATATACTCCTGTTTACTAGTATATACTAGTGTATGCTACTAGTATATACTAGTGTATGCTCCTGTTTACTAGTATATACTAGTATATTTACTCGTATGTGCTCATTTCTGTTTGTATACAAGAGCAGAAATACAAACATGCTCCTACACACGAGTATACTCGGGTTCACACGTATATTTTCATGTTTACTCGTAAATACCCGAATTTACTCGTATATGCATAAAAATGTATGTATATAAGCGCATAAATACAAATATAACCCTATACCCGAGTATACACGGGATAGAACGTATATACTCGAGTTTGCATACATATGCTCTTATATACTCGTATTAACTCGTGTATACACGTAAATATATGTATATGATCACATAAATATACGAATATTACCCTATACACGAGTATACTCGGGATAGTACGTATATACTCGTGTTTGCATGTATTTGCTCTTATATACTCGTATTAACTCGTGTATACACTTAAATATGTGTATATGAGCGCATAAATACGAATATAACCCTATACACGAGTATACTCGGGATAGTACGCATATACTCGTGTTTGCATATATACGCTCTTATATACTCGTATTAACATGTGCGTAGACGTAAATATATGTATTTAAGCTCATAAATACGAATATAAAACCTTTTCACGAGTATACTCGGGATAGTACGTATATACTCGTGTGTGCATATATATGCTCTTATATACTCGTATTAACTTGTGTATACACGTAAATATGTGTATATGAGCGCATAAATACGATTATAACCCAAAACACGAATATACTCGGGATAATACGCATATACTCGTGTTTGCATATATATGCTCTTATATACGCGTATTAACTCGTGTATACCCGTAAATGTGTGTATATAATGACATAAATACAAATATAACCATATACACGAGTATACTCGGGTTAGTACGTATATACTTGTGTTTGCATATATATGCTCTTGTATACTCGTATTAACTCGTGTATTCCCGTAAATATGTGTATATAGTCGCATAAATACAAATGTAACCCTATACACGAGTATATTCGGGGTAGTACGTGTATACTCGTGTTTGCATATAAAAAGCTCTTATATACTCGTATTCACTCGTGTTTCCACGTAAATACATGTAATTTCTCGTGTACGCGTGTATATGTATGCAAAAGTACATGTACTATATCTCAGTATCAGTTTAAAATCAATCTAGATTTACATAAATCTGAATTTTAATTTTAGTCTAATTTTAGTCCATTGAAATTCAATCTGATTATATTAGTCACGACTAAATCAATCTGATTACTTTAGTTTCGACTAAATCAATTTGATTAATTTAATCTGAACTAAATTAAACTGCACTAAATTAATCATTTTCACAGACTGACTAAGTTAGTTTGAACTAACTTTAATCATCGTCTGCGAATTGAATTCAATCACATTAAATTAATCTAAATTAAAAAGTGCAATGATTACTTTAGTCTATTGAGACTTTAGTTGATTAATGCCCAACACTGCCCATGAGTATCTTATACTTCTCAAGAAGATGTTCTTAATTTGCCAAAGGAATTTCCAAATTTTTCCGAATGATAAAATACGATCAAGCCCACATGTAAAAAATAAATAAATAGAATTTTTCTATGTTGCAGTATGATTCGGCAAAGCTTTGCTGATGATTCGGCAAAGTTGGAAACAATACTACAACATTGAACTTTTCTATTTATTTACTTTTTACATATTATGATTATTTTTTTATATTTTATGATACCTGCATATGTGTAAAACGACGTACAATAGAAAGCGACTAGGGCTCTCTTCTTAGTTTTATAGAAAAAAAAATGTAGCAGATTTTAATACGTTCTCCCGTAGTAAAATGTGGCCATTATGTAGGTCAGATCTGCTAAAACTTAAAATATATAATAATTATTTATGTATGTTTGTATAGTAATTTTTGAGTGTATAGAAATAGTGAAAAAGAATTTCAGCACTTAATTGTGTCTGAATTTTTCGAACTTTTAGCTTCTTACTGCAATTATATCAAAAAACGATAAATCGTTACTGAGGGAATTATTGAATTTTCATATTACTAGCTGGCAATGACTGGAAATATTCGAAAAAGTAAATACTGTGAGGTATTTTTAGAGGTTCCCCAATGGGAAGTCAAAGGAGGTCACTGTGCCCTCCAGAAAATTTTTATATTCGGAATTTTTTTCTAAAGATTCATCAAATTTAGACATACTGCAACATTTCTTTTGTCCCCGCCCCCCACTCTGGAGTTACACTACCCGCCTAAGAGCTACGGGGTAAGTGGGAGCGGAGGCTCTGCATTCATAGAACTAGCCTGTTTGCAAAATCTTCGCTTTCTTTACTATTTAACATTTTCGTTTTGGGTATCTGAAATTCTTTCGGAAAATAAAAATTGTATAAAGTACATTATTATGCTTTTATTTAGTTTCAATGCTCATTTTTTAGTTTTCTGGTTTTAATTTTAGCTTACGATAAAAATGAATACTTTTTTTGTTTTTGCATCAAAACAATTAAAAGACTGGGGACGGAGAGGGGGGATGCATTTTTAAATTACATCGGTGCCCCCCTGTCGGGCAAGCTTGACCCCCCGTCGGGCAAGTCCTAGCGCCACCTCTGCTTTTCAAAACGCACCTCTATGCCTGTACCATGTTGTCAGATTCTTCCCCACGCACAATTTTGATGTGCTGCCGAATCTCGATAACTTGAAGCCTTATTAATCGAATGTTCCTTCATCCATTTAAAAGGGGGGGGGGGACGTTTGCGACGAGGGGACACGCTTCCAGGGGGTGACACCCAAAATGTACCATAGAGCTTCTGAAAAATACCAATATCTTCGTTCTGAAATTTCCGCCAAATTTTTCCAGTTTCATACGATCTATGTCACCCACTCAGGAGGGGGGGGGGGGGGTTGTACTGCGCGATACCCTTTGGAAGGTGACTCCCAAAATATATTTAACAATTTTGAAAAATATAAATGTATCGTTTCTGAAATTTTACCTACTATTTTAAGTTGTGTATAATTTATCAAATGCTGGAGTATCACATTGGGGGACGGTAGGGGTAGTTCGTACTGAGTGACGCCTTGCTGGAGGTAACTCACAAATGAATTTTTTTGTAAAAAAATTTTCTAGTTCAGTTATGATTTATACGTTTATTTTCATATAACTAGTGCAATTTTGAATTCCTTGCTAAACTTCAATTCATTTTACTTCTAATTAAGCGTAAACTAGGAATTGATCTAAAAGCTAGGATGTTACACTCTCATCACCAGATTTCTGAATCTGTAGCTACAACATTTCTATGAAAGAATTTAATGCATTTTTTACGATTAACAATTTTACATTTTTATGCGTGCACTTGTCAGTGGATCAGGAGATGATCAAAAGCTAGATCGAAAGTCGGTGTTAGCAAGTGATAGTACGTCATCTTTTCTCCTCCTTCGCTCTTCCTATGTCGATTCATGTTAGAAAATTTATTGACCCAAAATACACTGGCGGAAAAAAAAATCCCAACACCGAGAAAAAATTGCCGTAGAGTAATGAAATTTGGGTAATGCAATTGTCTACTTAACATGTTTAATTGATTAAATGCACAAGATCACTGGCTAATTTAAGCTCAAGAAAATGCTGTGCAAATGTGAAATTATGTTAATTTAATAGAGGGTGTAACCTCCAGAATTTTGAAGGCAAGCCTGCAAGCGTGTATGCATTATGTCATACAGGTGCCGAATGTCACTTTGTGGTATGGAGTTCCATGCTTGTTGCACTTGCTGTGTCAATACCAGGACCGTCATTGCTGACTGTGGATGATGCTCGAGATGCCATCCCATGATATCCCATACGTTATCAATTGGAGACAGACCTGGTGAATTTGCAGGTCATGGTAACATGTCAGCACTCTGTAGAGCACATTGCGTTACAGCAGCGATGTGAGGGCGAGCGTTATCCGGTTGGAAAACGCCCCCTTGAATGCTACTCATGAAGGGCTGTACTACTGGTTAAATTAACAGACTGATGACAAATTTTCAGTCAGTGAGTTTGGGATAACCACAAGAATGCCCCTGCTGTCGTAGGAAATTGCTCCAGAGACCATAACTCCAGGTGTGAGTCCGGTGTGTCTAGGCCGTAGACCGCTTGGTTGCAGGCGGTCCCCTGGCCTCCTTCTGACCAATATACAGCCACCACTGGCACTAATTCAGAATCTGTTTTCATCAAAAATTACAACAGATCTCCACTCCGACCTCCAGTGAGCTCTGTCGTGGCACCACTGCCGTCGGAAAAGGCAATGGTTTGCAGTCAATGGAATACCGGCTACAGGCTGCCTGGCGCGGAGCTGTCCTTGAAGTAAACAGTTTCTTACCGTTCCTTGGGTCACGACGGTATCAACTGCAGCTCGAATGTCAGCCGCAGATGCAGTACGATGCGCCACAGCCGTACGCAAGATTCGGCGATCTTCCTTCTCAGGCGTGCCACGTGGCAGCTCGGAACTCGATCTTCTTGAGGTAGTACCATCCCTTGCCCATAGCTTCCAATAATCATGCATGGTGGAAACATTCCCGCCCAAATCTTTCTGCAATATCGCGAAATGAAAATCCACCTTTTCGTAGCCAAATTGTACGACCTCGTTCAAACTCGGTGAGCTGTTGATAATGGCTTCTTCGTCTTCTTAAAGGTATTCCTGGCTAACATGAACGCAATTCGTCCAATTTCACGGAAAAATAATACACACGAGCTTCACAACACGCTTTTAAAACAAGACTTATTTGCATGTTCTGAGTGACGCCAGCTGCGCCACACTTATGCGCGGAACACGAAATTTCAATCGATGTCATCTTTCAGTTCTATAAACACGCCTACCAAATTTCGTTTATCTAACACAAGTCTTTCTTGGTGTTGGGATTTTTTTTTCTGCCAGTGTATTTGCCTTTTTTTGTCCCATTTGCTCCTTAAAAGGTCTCAGACTGCAGAATTTTACATGTATATTTTAAAATTTTTCTTGGGGAAGAAACCCCCGGACCTTCGACTTAGTTTTTTTTTGAGCACAAATATGCGTTCCATGCCAATTTTTCGAGAAAGCTTTTTTTATTTGTCATTCAATGCAAATTCACTTTCGTATAACTTCATTATACGTCACTTAGGAGCACCCTGACGGGAGGTCACTATGACCTACCAATAATTTCCGTATTCGGCACATTTTGCTGACGATTCGGCTATTTGAAGACAATAAATAATTGCAGCATTGCGATTATTTGTTCTTTTTAGTTTTTAGAACTGTCTTTTAAAAGATGTCCAATGTTTTTTCTCACTAAATGTACAACATGTGTGCATGCTTGTACTTTATCATTCGGTAAAATTGGAACTTCATTCGGCAAATGGATAATTTCCTCCCTCCCAAAAATTTTAATTCAGTGCGCCCCTACTTTTACACTTTAAGAAAAGTTAAATTTTCGTTATTACACAAATAATAATAATCTACTGATGGATGTTAAATGGACGAATGTTTTTGCGAAAACTTTTTTTGTTTTTTCTTTTTCACTATTCTCTTTCTTCTTTTTATTTTATTTAGTTTTTTTTGGGCGGGGGGGGGGGGGGGTGACACCACGAATTTCCGCCCCGGGTGACAACATCCTCGCTATAGCTACGCCACCACTTCATCTCGAAGTTTTCATTGGGTCCCAAACTCTTGAGAAGACTGCGCAAAGTTCCTGTAACTCGAAGCTTTTAGAAGTTTGCAATACACCGCCAACTCTGCTATTTCGAGCTTATTGTGCTCTCATCAGCATGGAATACGAAAGTAGTCGAGTTGGAGGCAAAAATCCTCTTATAAAGCAAAGAGAACTAAAGAAACTGGTAGCTAATGGGAAAGTAGAATACCAGCGAGCGACCGCACTTGGCGGTACGGTACAACTCGTAAATTTTTTTGGGCAGAGCTCAAGGTGTAAAGCAGTAAGTAACCGCCCCATACTCCTTCCTGCTTTATACCTTTTAGAAGTTCCTTCGGGACTTCGAGTTATCGAGACTTGACTGTATTCGACTATTTCGTGACCCAGTTTCGATTGTGCTGTCTTTATCGTGTTTAGCTCCAAATAATGCTGCACCAAGTTCATGACACGAAACATCTGCGAGATTCATTTCCCCACGTGTGGCAATACTCATCATTCTTTGAAAAAAAGGAGTGCTGGGACAATTTGTGCATCAGGATCATCTTGACTACAAATAGCAGCAGGTAATCCTTAAGTTTTTACTTTGTCCGATTTTTAAGTGTATCTAATAACTTCCTGTCCAATCGACGTCACTGATGAATATAATCCTTGTTTTTTTAATTGAGGGCCCAGCAAAACCTAGAGCCGCCCATTCTCTCAGAATACTCCAGGACACGCATTTCATTTCTTCCAAAAGACCGCTCTCACTGCCGAAATGATCAATAGATGGCAGCATCATACTTCCATCAGTCCTCGTCAGCGGGAGTTCGCATGCAGTCTTCCCGCGAGAGAGTGAAAAATTCGGAACTTTATTTTGAAAAGCCACTCACAAAAAGCATATTTGAATGAATGACTGGTTTGCTGTGGGTGTCATAGTCCGGGAGGCGGTCAGTGCAAAAGAATATGTAAAAGTCGGGAATGTAGGGGCAATATAATATCAAGATTCGTTCTTTATGTCTTGTTTTAATAGGAAAAGGAAAAATATGCTGTTTTAATAAACTCTGGCTTTAACCTTGATGACACTGTTTCTAAGCAATTCCGTGTATTATTACACCAGTTGGGTGAACTTAAACATTGGCATTGTCAGCCAAAATCTACTTTGGGTCCATTATAAAATTGCCATTTCCAAATTCTTTCATAAATGTCTATATATGGGCTTGGCCATGATTCCTGTTAGGATGGTGGTCACCCATTAATATGTCATTTTATAATTGAGGGGGCAAGTGGATAAAGGTGACATCTGAATTTCTCCGATTTACAAATTCAAACGAGTGTGCGTTCAACTGTGTCAACTCACAAACACCGTTGAAGGGGCAAGTGAATAAAGGATGAGATATGTGACAATTTTTTAAATTTCTAGAAAAAGCCTTTGAAAAAAAATTACCTTCTTACCTTCATCCCTGGTAAAAAGTACGCTTTTCCAAAATTGTAACATAACACCTTTATCCTCTTGCCCCTTTAATTTTAAGTCTAGTCTAGATGTTTTAATATTTAATGTACTGGATTCTTGCCACAACTGGATTCATCTGTAGTATGCAATACTTTTAAATAAGTACTGTATGGCTTAAAGGACTCTTTAAATATTTTTAAAGGAGCTTCGAGGGAACTCTTCAAACAGGGGGGAGGGCTTTTTTCATTTTTCAAGATCCCTGTCAAAAACTATTTAGCATCCAGGAATGATTACAGCACTGGCCTACTAGACCCGGTGCTTCATCTTCTTAAGGGGCCCTGCAGTTTTTAAAAACTTATGCATAACCTTAAGGAATCGTATTGGAAAAGAACTCTATTGATATTTTTTCTCGTACCCAACTTATTTATAGTTGCTTCCATCTGAGTCAGAAAGCTTCATGTCATGCAAAATTAAGCATAAGATATTTTTTTCTCTTCAATGAACTAAGTTTAAAAGACTCCGGAGAAAGAATTGTTTGGTAAACGGCCTACTTTTTCTTTTGATTATTTGTGTCTGTGAGGGGGCAACACGCTCTTCACTATTTATTGGAGCAATAAAACATTAAGTTACAACATGGAGATTAAAAGAACAATGACGGTGCCAGGCAGGTGTAAACGGTGGGGCCGAACCGGGTCCGGTGACACTCGGCATATAAGCCGAGCCCAAAAGTTCCTCAGCAGAAAAGCTAAATTAGGAGAAAAGGCAAAATGACTTTTTGAAAAAATGCTTACATATCTTTCTAAGCTATTCTATTTGTCTCATCTCCTGTTGAAAACGACATTCAAAATGCACCTCATGACATCTCTAAAAAAGTAAATTCATGGTCGGTAACCTATTTTTTTTTCCATCAGTGAAAAATGTATACTGACATTCATATTGTAAGAACAGAAGTTTTTATAAAAAAAAAAATGCCAACAATGCATTTATCGGATGGACAAATCATGGCTCTCGAGGCAATCTATTGTCGACTTCGATAGCCTTTCCCACGCGTCGGCTACGATTCATGGCAAGAGGTAGATGTTGCCACTCCTCCCTCTGGAGCATCGTGTTTCGTCCCGAGCCCATCGAAGCGACGACGCGAATACACTGCCAGAGAGAAAATCCCGACACCGAGAAAGATTCGAGTCCGACGAACGAAATTCGACATCGATGGAGATTTCTCATCGCTGCCGTGACACCCGGAACGTGCAGACGGGGTCCGTTCCGAGAGAGAGTGTCGTAAAGCGAGTTCTTCCATGACATTCGAGAATTCAAATTTATCAACCAATCAAAAAATTTCATTCGAATAGTGGTCGGATCCATCTCCGAAGGCTGCAGGCCCCGAGGTGGCGCTCGGAGTGGAACCGATGTCCAAACTAGCACAGCAAATGTAAATAGCCATTCAGTATTCGGGAGGCGTCGCCGTGACAGGGTGGCGAGATCCCCGGATACGTCTCCAGTGGAGCGGGCGCGAACGCATCCCCGTTCGACGCGGACTGGACGGAACTCCGCACCACGGAGCGACGTAAGACACGACGAATTACGTCGCATGCTCGCATTCAAAATTCAGGAGGAGAGGCCGGCAATCAAAGTGACATCATTTCACGTTTGGATCGCATTTTCTTCAGCTTAAATGCAGGGGTGATTGTGAGTTCATGAAAAGACACCTGAAAGTTTTGAAGAGAAAATGTGTGTGTGGGGGGGGGGGGGGGGTGATTTTTTTCAAAAAACCAAGGCCCCTATTATTTAAGCACACCTAATTTTATAATTATACCTATTTAATAATAAATTGCATTTCACCAACAAACAAGACACATTTCATACATTCGAATAGTTTCAAATAATTTTTAGTCAAAAAAAAAAAAAAAGAATGGCAATCTTAACAATCACCGAAAATTCGAAAAATGAAAAAAAAATACCGAAGGCACGAAGACAAAAGCATAATTAAAAATACTTTATTTCTGGTATTTTCGAACATGAAAATACCGGAATCGATCATGAAAATACCGGAAATCCGGTAAAATACCGGAACACGATCACCCCTGTTAAATGAATCTGTGATCTTCCACATTGAATAGGTGAAGCACGCCGACGAGACGACGGAAACGGCCCGACGATCATTCTTTCTCGTGTCGGGATTCTTTTTTACCGCCGGGGTAGAAACTTGGTTATCGAATGGCCGGATACCCGGCACCGAGAACGGTGAAAATAGCTCACTGTTCAACTTTACCCCACGTTCCACTACATAACCGATGCTTTTTAAATAAAAAGAAAACACTCTCGGAGGAAGCTCGATCTCTGAATCGGTAATGAGCCGATTGCGGTACCGAATCCATCATAACAGTAAATGTCGACAATTTGTTACTAAACTTGACCCATGAATGCCTAGCGTCCCTTTTTAGGGATGGTCCAAAAAGTGTCTGAATTTACTAAAAATGAACATTTAAATCAAATAACAGTGTTCAACTATTACTTGTTACTGTTTCAATTCATTATTAACAGATTGAGGCACATAACCATTGTAAAAGTGTGTTCTGTAGCCGTTTTAGTGTGACCTTTATCAAGAATGCCATCGCTCACAATCTCAAGGACAAAAAAGCTAAGTCTTTAAAAAGATTCCCAGTCTATGTTAATTGCTGTTTTCATCTCTATAAAATGTCTTTTTAAATATCCTATCGTAGGCAGACTTTTTTTTTTAGAAAAATCATAAGCACCTTTCTTTTTCTAATAAAACAAATACTTTTTACAGGATATTTTGAAAATTATTTTTCCTGTTCATTAAACACTGTTTGTAACCAGTATACAAAATATCTTTGGAAAAAAAAAAGTCAGGCATTAATGGATTAATGCAACACGTTTGCCACAAAACTTTAGAAAAAAAAAAAAAAAAAACATGGCTAAAGCAGGTCGCGTTCACAGCATGGAAAAAAAGTCATTTCATCGAGTGAATGTGAAGAGAGAAAAAGAGGCCGACGGCTATGAATACTCAAGTTTATTGTTCCATGTACAGTCTCCGAGATGGGTCCCGATCCCATCGTAATGTACATCATAAATATAGAAAGAGACATCGTAAGTAACGGATCGTACACGTCCCCGGTATGTACAACGCAGAGTTTTGATTGCTCCCTAAAATATACAGCTATACAAGGGGGCACCCCCACCGCAACAAGGCCCCTTGCCCAGCAGCGAAAAAAGCATCGGGCGGCTGGAATTTAAATCTGCTTATTTAACCATTTATTTATTCAATTTCAATTATTTTTTTTTTCATGCTACAGGTGACCAGTGTTAGCAGATGGGAGACACTGCCCCCTGCAAGAAAAAAAAAAAAAAAATAATAATTAAAAAAAAGTTTTTTAACCATAGAATGTGTCTAGATGACCAATGAAACACATTCATAGTGTTTTTTTTCTCTTGGTTTATTATTCTTTCAAAAATTTTAATGTCTCACTCTGATAAGGGTTGAAAGACCCTTCAGCACTTCAACACATTATTTTCTAAGACCTATATAACCAGGAAGCAAAGCCATGAATGCAAATACTCAATTTCATATATGAAAAATTTCTTTCAACACAATCTAAACCGAAATATCTCCGGAAATGTTTTTCGGAGCTCATTTGGAGATTGCTCAATTTTGTGCATCAATAATATAAAAAGTATGTGTTGTTGTTATAAAATATTAACTGAATTAATTGAAAATATTAACTGCAAGTACTAAATCCAGTCTAATTTGTTACACTAGTGGACTGAATTCTGGACTTTAAATTTCATCATTTAACATTGTGTAACAAATAATAAGATTTATTTATTTCACCTAAAACATTATTAATAACTTTTCTAAAATGTATGTATTCATTTCTTGCAAATAGTAAGTACCTTCATTTTATTTTATTTTTTAATGCAAGGCCAAATCCAAACGATTTCTGATTTGTTTCCATAACTAGCTTCGGCAACGAATCCGGATATCGTTTCAGCATAAAACCAATCAAAATAATGAGCTAAAAGTTCATTTACTATCCATTATTCAACATTATGAAATTATATCACACCATTGTTATTGTAACATTTCCTATTATTTAGGAATTAAAAATTAAAAGTATATAATATTCATATGAAATGAATAATTGAGAAGCTATTTAATCAATCATTCATTATAGTGTTAAATGATGAAATTTGCAACAAGTGTCCAGAATTAAGTCGTCTAGAAACTAAATAACTCATACATAACTCGAAAATTAAAACTGAACTGGGAACTTTCTCTGAATTTCTCCTCATTTGCTACAACCATGCCATGCGTCAAAAACAATAAGTAGAGGTTATTCCTTTGGTATTGACTGAAAACATTCATTTTGGAGCCATGACATCAGAGCGGGGGCAGCCTCAGGTCTCCACAAATAAAAAAAAAATCATACCCTTTCTTTCAGGACCAGCTCAAACAAAAAAGAAAAACAGGAAAGAAATAGCACCGTGTGATGTCTCATGGAAACAGGGCGTTCTAATATGTTCACCTTTTATTAATATACATTCTTGTGCAGGAGAGTGGAACATGGGTCTATCACCACTTTTAGAGGAGAAAAAAACAATCAAACAGTAACCAACAACATAACAAACCAACACAAATCAAAGCATGCGGAGTGCGGCGGGACCCCCACTACAGTATTTTCTGCAAATTTAGACTCAAGGGAGAGAAAAAAAAAAAAATCAATGCTCAAAATGAAACAATTGAATTAGAAAGCTTCGGCGAGATGCGATTCCGTTGCCGGATCGGCATTCCGGGACCTCGGATCTTCGATACGGACCGGCTCGTATTTTGAATTTGGGTGAAATTATAACCGACATTTTACAGACAAAAAGTGTGCGCCCGAATTTGAGTTTAAAATCAAATACAAGGTTTCATTTCGGCAATTTTATTTACAATACATTATATAAACCTCATCGAGATTCCCTCGGCTTTAACCGTCGGGTAGCGAATGGACATTTTCTTTGCAAGATACTCAGATAATACAAATAACATGTTCCCAGATTAAAATCACTCATTACTTATTACTTTAGAGACAGAAAACGAGGGCTTAAAATAAAGCACTGATCCCTTCGCAAAAATGTTTTCACCTTGTTTCTAGTACTAAATGCTCATCGCACTCACCTCAAAAAGCTAATTTCTGATATGAGGTAATAATACAGTGACGGTGGCATTGCTTTACGGCCATGGATGCAAACAATTCGAATTGAATTGTTCAATTTCTGAACTTAAATTAAGAAGTTAACTTATCTTTATTTCTCGGGTGTTCGTTTTTAATAGCTCCGATAAACGGCAGTACGACTCAGAAGTCTTTGGGTTTGTTATTGGTACACATTGAAAATGAGAATGCAATGGTCATTTAGTGTGCCTGGGACATTGGTTTTGGTACTCCCCAGAGCCTGCGAATCCTGTACCTATCAGAAACCCGAGCATAATCCCTATCAAAATTTAAATCTAAATACTAATCAATTGTTGATCTCTCTGCAAATTCGTTTCTGATGTCTCCGATAGATGGCATTATGACCGTAGCTGTACGAGTTTATGCTCCAGTTAAAAAGGAGAATGCGGTAGCAGCATTTAGTATTACCGGGCTGTCGGTTTTGGCATTCTCCTAGTCCAAAAAAGATATATACGAGCTGCAGATCCTGTTTCCATTAGAAACTATTAATCTCTATCAGGGGTCCCGCCGCACTCCGTACGCCCGAGAAACGCTCAAACTTCAACATTTTAATTACACTGGAAAGATGAGGAACAAGTCATTCATCCGAGTCTCATACGCTTCAACACGTTCGTGCAAGAGGAGCCGGAACGAACCGACTCGCCTCCGGAACCCACGAGCGTGGCGTACGTCCGTGAAGATCGACCGACTCCTCGTGGTGCATCCCGGGCGAATGCGGCACGTCTTCGGAGAGGTTTTGTTGCTTGAGGTTAAAGCAGGTTGTAACAAGGAAAAAAAATGCATTTCACCACAGCGATGAACATATTTTCACCCAGTGGCAGAAAGTTTTGCAGCTGTCTACAACAAGCTTGGAGAATTTCAATATGTCTGCGAATTACGAGCGCAATTTTAATATTACTAGTCAGATATGACTAACCTTGATCTGTGAATTTGGCAAACCAATTTTCTTAGAGCATGAATCTAACAAAAATTTAAAAAACGCGTTGTTAATACAGCATTAAAGCGTGGATTATAATGTGAGCAGATGGCATGCAAATAAATGAAGAGGAAAATAGAGCCTGATCTTAAACAAAAAAATAACAGTACTAAAATAGGACACACCTGCTCTGAAGTATGAAAAAAGAGCAACATTTTGGGCGCCATGGTAGCCCACGATATCAAAGAAATCATTCAAGTTATTTTATTGCAGGAAAACGGATAAATATCGGAGGGGGAGGGGGCATAAATATCATGTAAATGATTGAAAAATAAAATATAGCCACATCTTAAGGTAAAAATAACTGTAGTAAATACTTCAACACCCGCTTTAAAGTTCAATAAAGCAAAGGTTTTGGGCACATTTTTTTATCTCACAATGTTTTTTTTTCCTCCCCCAGCAGCTCCACAGAGAGGAAAAAATCCCCCACGTCAAAGCATGCCGGGAGTGGGGGGGGGGGGGGGGGGGATTTGGCCAAAACTCGCAGACAACTTTTAAAAGTTGTTTTGATTAGTGCAGATGAAAACTGTCTGCCAGAGGGTTTCACTGGCGACGAGGTGTTTCTGCCACCGAGTATTTTTAGCGTACATATAGACTTTTAAAGGCCGGTAAAAAGGGATCATGTATGTATTTGAGTCTCACAATTCCTTATGGAGAGAGATTACGGTGCACTCCGATGAGTCGAGTCATGACCTCGACAACATTCACCTTTCTCCAGATAGTCATAGAGAAGTGCGACCGGCACTTCCCTATATTACTAGCACTAGAGTACGGTCATTTTCGTGAAACTGTTCCGAAACAACCACCCCTCCCCACACAAAATTCCCCGGAAAGAATTTTTCACATTCATACAAAAAATTCACATATCATTTTTTTACATTACTTAGAAAATATTTAACATTAATCATAGGTAACAGCTCTTTATTGAAAGTTTTTAAAAAATGGGCTCGAGAAAACCACTCCATTTTCATCGACCCGAAAAGGCCCGGAAATTCCGAACGTCGGGTCTCCGAGCCGAGACGGGTCTCGGAAAAACGGATCGTCCGGAGGTCGCATTCGCCGGGATGCGCGCATAGATGCCACACGTGCAATCATCGATCGGAAAAATTTTTATACATACGATTCGAGATGTAAAAGTTTCTACAAAGAATAAGGTAATTGTACAACGTTCTCTAGCCTTCGCTTCTTCGCCGGAAAACAAAAATATTTTCTATTCGGAGTCCCCTCCGTGGTCGAATTCTTCCGCGTCGTTCATGAGGTGGGAGAATTTGTTGGCCGAAGTGTACACCTGCAACGGAGAGAGAGAAATCGATGAGACACTGTTTCATTCACGCTCGAATACAATAAGAAATCAACTCTTTTCTGCAGAACCGATCCGGAGATTTGAGGTCTGCAGAATTCCGTGAACCGACTCCTTTATTTTAATTAACGTTCACATCCGGGATAACTTACATCCGATTTTTAGCACCGGATGACTCGTGAGGAACTGCTTTCCTCGATTTACTTTTGCGATCGGTGGCTCCGACAATAGACTTCTTCGTCGGGGACGTCTAAATTTTCAGACTAAAATTTTAATAAAGGTAGAGAGAGGTTTGATTCATCTACTTCACGGAGAACAATTCGAGGAGAATTTGCTGTGATCTCGAGGAGCTTTTTGAATTTTCGCAAAGCAGTTGGGTGCTTCATATGAAAAGCGTGAGCACAGAATCATAACTACTGTATAACTTTGATTTAACGATTGCCTGGGGACTGTAAGAAATAATCGTTAAGTCAATGATATTCTTAAATCAAGCAAACATATAAGTCAAACGGATTAAACTATTGATAATGAAGTGAATGCTTACACAAATGTACATTCTTTTACTTCTTTAAGAAAACCACACATTCGTATTATTTCAAAAAATGTTTCATTGATGTTTGTGTTGTTTTTTAGGCTGAGAAAAAAGGGTTGATCATTCATTTGTCTGATAAAGGTTCAAAGAATGTTGTTTGGAATACTAGAAGTTTAGACCTTACCCAGGGATGAATCTTCTTACAACTGGGACAATAAATCAAATTTACTTTTTCTAGTAAAATAGTTAAGATTCTTTTTTTTTTTTAAACATATACTACTGTATTCTTGCCAAGAGATCATTTTGCCATGCCCGATATCGTCGTCAAATTGAGGAAATCGTCAAACCGAGTATCGAAATTATACTGCCGTGCCGAGCTCAAAAGTGGTATCTGCAGTCGCGCTCAAACTGAGATACGACTCTTTAAAGTTTTGCACCACCATGCATTTGATCCAGATGATTTTAAAAATATTTTCCGTTCTCAAATGACCGTGAGACTTTATATTCAGGTAAGACGGGTCACAGAGAGCCACCCGGTAACGATGACTCGGTTTCATTGAAATTCCTCAGATGCGACTTCTGTGCTAGGCACGGCAGCACACCGCACTTATCCGAAAAAACAACGAATCAGAGATCGCAACAAAAGGACTCACGGGCGGCCTGGGCTCCTCGTAGGGCGTGCCGTCCCCGGCCTCCTCCCGGTGGTGTCCGCCGCTCCGGAAGACGCCCTCCTCGGGGTGCACGTCTGAAAGGGGGAGAGAGTTAAGACATATTGCAATCAACGTCACTCTTCACCTTCATTAACCCACTCATGCCCAGTGGCCCTCTTCGGGGACGATCCAGAAGAGGGTCCGAATTCCCCCAAAATGAACATTTCGACCATCCGACGGCGTTCGACGAGTACCTCGGTATCGTTTCCGTTCGTCGTCGACGGATTGCGGCGCGTGACCATCGTGAGGTGTGTTCTGTAGCGGTTTTATTGAGATCTTTATCAAAAATCACATCGCTCACGATCTCCAGAAAAAGCTTTCAAAGTGATTCCCAGCTTCCCAGTTTATGTAAATTGCAGATTTTTATCCTTCTCATGAAATGTCTTTTTAGCCTATTTTCCCGTTAAAAATAAAAGAAAGACGAAAAAAGTATTAAAATTGGCTTAATGCATCTAAAAAATATCGCCAAGTCCAAAAAATATCGCCAAGTCCAAAAAATATCGCCAAGTTAAAAAAATAAAAAGGTAAAATGAATATCGAAAAATTAAAAATTTGAAAGTAGGGTATTGAGATGGGGAATTTGTGTGTCGGTCTGTCGGTCGGTCTGTCCCCCCCTAATAACTTTTGAATGAATATTCCGATTTTGACAAACTTTTTTTTGTTGGAAAGATCTCGGCGAGTACAGCTCATTCCCATATTTGATTTTTCGATTTGAACAATTTTTGGTTCAACTTTGAGCCGTTCAAACAACCTGTCCCGCGATGCTAACTTTTTAGTTAACAGTCCGATTTGAACAAACTTTTTTTTGTTCGAAAGATCTTTTCAAGGATACTTCATTCCTGTATCTACATTTTCGATTTGAACAATTTTTCGTTCAACATTGAACCGTTCAAGCAACCTTCCCCCCTAATAACTTTTGAATGAACATTCCGATTTGAACAAACTTTTTTTTGTTGGAAAGATTTTGGCGAGTACAACTCATTCCCATATTTGATTTTTCGATTTGAACAATTTTTGGTTCAACTTTGAACCGTTCAAACAACCTGTCCCGCGATGCTAACTTTTGAGTGAACAGTCCGATTTCAACAAACTTTTTTTTGTTCGAAAGATCTTATCAAGGATACTTCATTCCCGTATTTACATTTCCGATTTGAATAATTTTTCGTTCAACATTGAACCGCTCAAGCAAGCTGTCACCCCTAATAATTTTTGAGTGAACAGTCCGATTTAAATAAACTTTTTTTTTGTTCGAAGGATCTCAGCAAGGATACTTCATTACAGTATTTAAATTTTCAATTTGAACATTTTTTCGTTCAACATTGAACCGTTCAAGCAACCTTTCCCCACCTAATAACTTCTGAGTGAACCATCCGAATAGAATAAACTTTTTTTTGTTTGAAAGATCTCGGAGAGGTTCATTCCCTTATTTCACTTTTTGGTTTGAACCATTTTTCGTTCAATATTGAACCGTTCAGAAAAAAATTTAACATTAGCGCCTACGGGGAATTTAAGTTGAATGTTGATCCTGGAACTTAAAGTCGAATTTCCTTCAAACTAACTTTGTAAAAAAATGGTTTTGATAAATAATGTTTGTAAAGTACTTTTCTGAATAATCTTCTGTGAGGACTCTGATTCCGACTCCGACTCCACAAACATGGCGGAAATGCAGGCTCAGAAAAAAATGACTGACTGTGCAGACGATTTTTTGTTTATTTATTCATTTGTGTTATTTTATTTATTACTAATATTTTTTTTTTGGCAGACGATTTTTTTTTGTAACAAAAGTGTTTCATTCACGAGGGCATTTTATTCTTTATTTATATTTAACAACTGGCAACGGTTTAAAAGTGAAAATCGAGACATTTTATCGACGAACGAGTTTTTTTTCCTTTCTTTGATAAAATGTGTTTTAATGTACTTTGTACTTTTAATTTTTTTTTTTTTTTTTGAAAACGATTGAGGAATTTTTCTACGGAAGAACCGTAACAGTTACATTCTTTAAAAGGTGCGACAAAACTTCATTTATTTACTTTTTATGTATCTATTTCATCTGATGAGAGGGGTATATTTTGCTTTTCGAAATCAGCTCTAAGTGCTAAAAAGGTACGTTTGACATAATTTTAAGTCTCAGATAATCAAGAGAATAATGATCAGATGCTAGAATGCCGATGTCGATGTACGGGAAAGTAGGCTCGTTTAGTTCGTGACAGAACTTCTTGTTAAACATTAAACCGTAGAAAAAAATGCTAGTAAAAAAAATACGTACCCTCTGGGGTCTATTGTCACTTTTAAGGGAAGATTTTTCTTTCCTTAATAAAAAAAATATTTCTCACATGATAGTTTTTAAATTATTTTTCCTGTCCATGAAACACTGTTCGTAACCAGTACACAAAACATCTCTGGAAAAAAAATGTCAGGCATAAATGGGTTAACCTCGTGCCTGCATTTAAAAATAAACTTGTATCAAACATCGTCCGTTTCCGTGCGTCTGTCGGGAGCTCGGATCCCCGTGCATGTGCAGCGGACGGGGCTCGTCGGTGGTGCGGCGGGGAATCGCCGTTCATCATGTGATTTATGGAGTTTCCATATGCAAATGTAGAAGGGGATAAATGGAAGATTCGCCTTCTTCGTGTATCGTTTTTTTGAGTTCGTTTTCCCGCCCGCAGGGTTGAAAACAGCTCAAAGTCAAAAAAGAGGAAAAATTGCGAGACTTAAAATTCGGATAGATTTTTTTTCTACACATTCTGCGAAATTAGTCATGCAAGATTTTCTCTCAATTTGCGCCCTGAAATCGAAAGTAAATATTTTTAAAAGCTCTTAATTGCTCATTCACTATTTTTAAGTCATTCACAACAATGTAGAAAAAAAAGGGGGAGGTGTGCAACTTTTGATGAATTAGACAAGTGTATCTCAAGAAACAAATTCTCTAATTAGTATTGTATAGTCTTCAGTTATTTTGATAAATTTTAAAGATCAAAATAATTTTCCCAATTTTTTGACAAAGATCTCTAATATTAGCTAAACTTTTTTAATTTCTACCTCCTATAAATCAAACTGATGTTTTTGGCAGCATGACAAAATAGAGTACATAGTTCGCCGATAATTGCAGGTCATCCTTGATATCTCAATCCTGCTGCATCCTAAAAACATTTCCATTGTTTTGGAACTTGGAAATAATTTCAACCTCTACCACTTTAAATAAATTTATTTTAAACTTCATTTTAGTAATGAGTGTATTTTTATTTATTTTTTTTTCTAAACTTGATGCAAAATTAATTTTTTGATCGCGGAAAAAAAGAAAAAATACAAAAAGCGGAACATCGCGGACACGCGGAAGATTTTCATCCCTGCGCCCGAGAGGGGAAAACTCCTGTTTTTTTGGAGCAGTGCTCGTTTTAGTGATGCATCGGGAATAGTTCAAAAGTTACGCCGGTGATATTTTCCCCGGATGATAAATTAAAAATTGAAAAGTTTTTCTTTTAAATTTAAATGCTGGTCATCACTTTAAAAAACTGTGTTTGTGCTTTTTATGGGAAATAAAGTGAGTTTCTGTTTTCAAAACACTTCAGTCGTCTTTCCATGTATCGAACATTCGGCTAAATTTATCAGAAATGGGTTCATCCCATTATCAATGAACAACACGTGCCTCGTCCTGAATCAAGAGTCCATTTCTCAAAATTCAGGACCAATTTACTCTAAATTGAGATCCAGTGGGTGACAGACCCAGTTAAAGGAGCTCTCAAACTAAAATTTTTTCTAAATCAAAGAGAGTGGTCCGACTCACCTCTGGGGCTGCCCCCCTGTTTGGGGGGGTGTTCCCTGTCGCTCCCCGTGCTGCTGTTGCTGCTGCACCTCTGCCTGGATCGGGGGAGGGTGCTGGCGCCCTCGCGCTCCAGCTGAAAGAAGGATTTCACTCGTCACTTCCGGTCATCGTACTCGAAATTGAAAATTAAAAGAGTGAGGAGTTTGATTTAAGTTTTAAGGATTGTTCTCATTCGAAAGGCGTACTTCTAACGCAACATATTTTCAAATAATTTTTTGAAACTCTAGTATGATTTATTTTTGTCATCATACAATACACTTAATAACCTACCGAGCTGAAAGCCAAATATGCATTTACGATTTCTCGAATGAAAGCAGACTCCAAAAATTTGGATGCAGAAAGGGGGAAGGGGCGAATCATTGAAAAATATTTTATTTTGAAAATGAACTTTAAAACAATTAAAACATGCAAAAAAAAAAATTGAAAATTAGTAATTTTTTTTAAATGAACAGTAATTGATATTTTCATAACTAGAACTGACTCAAAAAAAAAAATACTAAAATAAAATAATGATAATTTGACTGAAAATAGAAGCGGCCAAAATAACTTCTAACTTTTTGAAACTTTTTGGCAATTGCCACTCTCAAAGAGCACAGAATTGCCTTTTAAAACTTTTCAACTTAATGATTAAAAAAAAAAAAGGAAATTTAGTTGTTTGCATCATGACAGTAAGCCTCTTGAGTATATTATGTAAACATCATATATATGTAAAAAATCCGATAGTAGATACAAAGATATCTCGTTTTTTATTATGAACACATGAAACAGGAAAAAAAAACTTAACAATTATTTTTAAATTATTATTAAGGTAACTTTATTTTTAAATGAATAGATACAATCGTCAAAAATTTGGAGTTGTGATAAAAAATTTCAGATGTGGGAAGATAAAAGCATCAGGAAAGATGCCGGATTTCCGGCACTAAAATGACCAGAATTCCGGTATAGTACCTGAACACCATCACTGGTAGAAGAAAATATTTCAACAGAGTGAAAATGCACTGACCTGCCTGGGTATGGGGGGCTTGTAGGGGGGCACGTGGTCTTCATCCTCCCCCCTCGGGGGCCCGGAGTCGGACGAGCGTCTGGAGCGGTTGCTCACGCCGGAGCCCGAGCTGAACTTCCGAACGCGGGGCTCCTCCGGCCTGCAAACAGATACACCCACATTTACAAGACTGCCAACATGTCTACATTCTCCCCAATGAAACCGTCGAACAAGTTATCGTGACCACTCACCTCCCTCCGGGCGGGTGGGGCGCCACCTCCTTCTCCCTGGCCAGCCGCTCCTCGATCTCCCTCTCCCGGGCGGCCGTGTCCACGGGCTTGGCGCCCCCGAAGATGGAGCTGGAGCCCACCGCCTCCGCCGGGGGAGGCAGCGGCTCGATGGGCTTGGTGCGGGGCGCCAGCTGCAGCTTGCGCCGCTGGCCTCCTCCGCTGCCTGCAAGAGAGACCAAAGGGTGAATACGGACGCACCGAGAAAGGAATATCATTTCATCGATGCGCTTCTGAGCAAGATGTCTGTTTGAAAGTGAAAAAGGTTCATTTTGGGGGGAAACATAGTCACTATTCTGCAAATGGTGACCAGCACTGAAAGTGATCACTTTCGCAAAACAGTAGCCTTTGCTGAAATCGTAACGACTTTCCGTGCGGAAAAATGACCAGTGCCGAAGTAACCCATGCATAAAAAGCGACTTTCAGCGAAAAAAGTGAGCAGTGCTGCACAGAGTGATTTTTAGCGAAAGAAATGAAACATGCTTAAAAGTACTATTCATGAGGCAAACCTAAAAAGACAGTATTGTAATAGTGTGATTAGGATATGCCTGCCTCCACAATGCTCGCTGCTTAGGCTTGCACTAGCTATAGTGACTTTCAGTGGAAAAAAGAATGCAGAAAATAGTCTTTTGATAGGGAAAAAAGTGACTAGAGTACAGCAAACAGTGACCGAGTGAAAGTAAGTTTCCGGTTTCAGAGAAAGTGACTTTTGGCGAAAAACATGACTAATGCTGAAAAAGAGACGAGTTGGCAAACAGTGGGAAAAAAATTCTGGCGCAACTCACCGGAGTCGTAGGAGGACCGGTCGGGCGGCCTCCTGTCCGGAGCCTCCCTGGGCGGGTAGTCCCGCTCCGAAGAGTCTCGGTATCTGGAGTCTCCCCTGGGGGGCTCGTCCCTGCGCCCGAAGCCCCCGTCGCGGCGCTCGAAGCTCCTGCCGCCGCCTCCTCCTCCGCGGCTCGCACCGCCTGCTGGTGACAAATAGAAAAAGAGATTAAACTGTTAGACAAATGCATTAGTTAATCTCACTCCTTACCTTAATATTATCTTGTTTAAAGAAATAAACTTGTATCAAACATTGCTTATGTAACTCCTACTATCAACTGACTAGAGTGCATCGTTCGGAACTGGGATTCCCGTGCACGTGTAGTAGGCGGGGCTAGTTCATGACGCACCAGCGGTGTTGTCTCGTCATGTGCCAGCAGAACCAATCAGTGACACGTGTGTAGGGCGTTGCTGTGTGTCACGTGTGTTACTTCGTTTCAATATGCAAATGTAGCAGGGTATAAGATTGAAGATTCGACTTTCGATCTTCACTTGCTTTTTCGATCGGCCACATTGCGTGTGTCGCATTTTTGAGTTTGTTTCCCCGCTGGAAAGGGGTAAACTCTTTTACTTTTTCGGAGCAATGCTCATTTTTATAATGTTTCAAAATCAACTTTAAAGTTTACCGGTGATATTTTCCCGGATGTTAGGTCATAATTAAATGCTTTACTAGTTAAATTGATCGTTGGTCATCGCTTCAAAACTTCGTTGATGTTTATGGGAAAATAAAGATAAGTTTTGTTTTTTAAAATGAACTTAGTCATCCTTTAGTATCATTAACTCTGCTGTTAATTATAAGAAATGGGTTTATCCCATTATCATAAACCTTTTGCATACATGCTACCGCTCAAAAATAAAGGACAAACATCGTCTGAGAAATATCTCGTGCCAGTTGACTGAAAATATCAGAATTGTGCTCATGAGTGGAAAGTGATTTTTTTTTCCATTATTTCCTCAATGCTAGAGAAACAAACATGCATTAAAAGAAGTTTCTTTCTTTCTTTCACCATTTTTTTTTTTTTAAATCAGAAACAGTTGCTTTATCACAAGTACTGGCAGCTCCAATCATTGGTTATGAGACCTAGAGAGCATCTATATTTTCAAACTAACAATTCAAGTAAAATAAAAAAAAATTGCTTAAGCAAAATCCTCTGTAAGAAATTAGCATACTGTGTGTATATACTTCCCACACAAACAATAATTCAGCAGGGAACGTGTCAACGACGGGCCAGCCACTCACCTCTGTCTCTGTCGGAGGAGAACCCGTACCCCCTGTCGTTGCTCCTCCTCTCGAAGCGGTCGCTGCCGCCCCCGTAGTCCCGGTTGTTCCTGGAGCCGTAGTCGTTCCTCTCGTAGCGGTCCCCGTTGCGCTCCCTCGAGAAGCCGCCCTCGCCGTAGCCGGAGGAGCGCCCGCCCCCGAACGAGTCACGGTCCGAGAAGCCGCCCCTGGCGTCTGCGGGAAAGCGAGGAGAAAGAATATAAGAAAGGAGGGAGCATGACACCTTTTTTCTTCTTTCTAAATATACTCCCTTTCTACATATTCAACAACGTTAAGTTTAACAAATGACGGGATGACGTATGTGAAAATTTACAAATGAACCCACATGGGTAAACATTCCATTTTGGTATATACAGAAAAAGAAAAAAAATTGGCTAATAATAAATAAATATACAGATATATATATGAGTAAAATATTTACATGCAGGAAACAAAAAAAAAATATCAATAAATACTCAAAAAAAATAATAAAATAAAATAAATAATAAAAAGAGGAAAGAAAAAAAAATCCATAAATTAATAATAAAAAAAGATAAACGTAAATAAAGGAATAAGTAAATAAACAATATAAAGATTAACAAGGAGCGCGACACTTGCCGTTCCTGGCCTCCTCCCGGGCGAAGGTCTCCGCCCTGGCCGACCGCCAGTCCCCGGTCGTCCGGTCCGGGCCGCCGTCGCGCCTGTCGCCCCGCTCGCCGTCTGCAAGGAATCGATCGTTCGATTCATTATCCATCGAAGAGGAAATACAGAAACATGAAATGAGGATTTCCCAATGACACAATTTTCACAGGACAAAACAATTTTAACGATTGACTAGAAAATGTTTGGTCATTTGGGAGCCCCTAAATAGTGGGGCTCCCTAGTTATCAACCCCCAAGAACCCCAGTAAACAGGTCCTGAACAAAGATAGTCTGAAATTGCTCCTCTATGATTCAATTTTGAAAATTTTTGAGGGGATCTTCCTCGTTGAACATCTCCAAAGATAACCTGAACTTGGACTTTTAAAAACTAAATTTCCTAAACCTCTGCGGGGTGGGCCGTCAGAGGTGGCTCTTCCTTAGCAGAAGTAGCCTTCATCGACTTCAATTTAAAATTTCGAGAGGCAACCCTTTCGGCTCTGTCATTCCGAAACATGATTTAAAGTGAAACAAATGTGCCGAACAATTTCCGGAGAGATTCCTCGAGTTCGAGTCATTTCCTTTACTTCACTACAAAAAGCTTGAAATAGAGTATTTAAATCTTTAGTGGCAGAAAGTTTCCGGGTCGAGCCCGGATCACATACCGTCATCAAAGACAGCCTAAAATTTGATTCAAAAAAGTCCTTCTTTTCCCTTTTCTTTAGCATCTTACAAAACTGAAGATCTGGTACTACAGCCATTCAATAACTTGAGATTGCAAAAAGGATTTTTTTAAGTGGGTGCAGGAGGGAGGGATTTAAGCCAAGTTTTATTGGGCCCCCTCCAAAACTTTAACCTATATATTCTCTGTATAGAAATAACCTTTAAATTTCAAAATAGTGTTTTATATTTCGTTTAAAAAAATTCTCATTTCGAAATTTCTTTGAGGGGGAACGTTCTGAAAGTTAAAACAGATTTACACCGGAGCAATCGCTGAACGAAAGAAAACTCACCGTGCTCCCCGGCCAGGCTGACTTTGATGGCTCTGTTCTTCAAAGACTGTACGGAAAAAGGGCGAATAAGTAAAACAATAAAAAAGCACAACAGGTTCTAGAGAACAGGGTACACGAAAAGGAAAGAATACCTCATTGTTGAGTGCCAGGGCCTGTATGAGGTCCTGCCGGTTGTTGAACTCCGCGTAGCCGAAGCCCCGGATCCTGCCCTTGTCCCCGTTCTCTCTCGGGAGCCTCACATTCTTCACCTATCAAGAAATTTCTTTAGTTAAAAACACAAAAAAAAAAAAAAAACCTCTCGATAATGGAAACCGAGTACACCCGACATTTATGCCTCTTTCGGAGGCATTCGGGCCGCACGGGCCAGGGTTTCCGCCGAGGTCGCATTTTTCGCAAAATGCGAAAATACCATCTAAATCACGAAAATGGAGCGAGGCATTTTCGATTTTTCGCTCAAATATAATAAGGAAACAAAAAAAGGGAAAAACAAGAAATCTTTATAAAATGAAAATTTTCGTAAAAAAAAGTTAATCATTTGTGCCACTTTGGCAAAAAATTTCAAAAGGTACTTTCACCAGGACGGTTTTTTCCACCGTCATCCGACCGCGGTCGAAGAACAAGAGTGGGCTCGACGGTAAACGAATACGGTTCTCTTTGGGGAACCATCCATCATATCATGAGACCGGGAGAGTCCTCACCTGCAGCTGTCGGAAGAAGAAGGCGATGTCGTCCTCGGAGACGTCGTAGGGCAGGTTCCCCAGGAAGGCCGTGTAGGGGGGCCCCTCGGGCACGCGCCCCAGGTCCACGTCGGGGCCCCGGGCCGCCTTGGGCGCCGTGGGGAGCACCACCCGCTCGTCCTTCTTGAAGTCCAGCGTGTAGCGGTCTGCAAGGATACGTCATTGTCGGAATATAACAGGCGTTGAGCAATTTAAATCAGTTGATTTTTTTTAAAAAAATCATTGATTTAAATCATGATTTTTAATTCAAAAAAATGAATTTGATGGGCATGAAGTTAAGAGCATTTTTATTAGAAAAAAAATTACTGTATTTTCGGGTAGATGAGCCCCACCACCGTGCACTTCGCAAAATACGGGAGAAAAAAATGTGTTTCATCAGATACGCCACCACATCGGCGTATAAGCCGCATAAAACTTTGTCAAAAATCCAATCTGCCAGAACCAACACCTACGCTGTATACTGGTATTGACATCGTTCAAAAACAATGACAAAGAATTAATAGCACTGATTTGAAAACTGTTTTAATATCATAGATAAATAAAACCTTGCAATATTTTGGTAACAACTGAAACTTATAGTAACTTTGTTCTACTCTGGTTGGTTTCTACTGCAACCCTACTTCCCATCCTCATCCTCACTGCAATGTTGTTTTCTTTTTTATAATTATTATTTGTTTTTCCTTTGGATTCATTTATTAGACAGTTGGTTATGGTTGATGTTTCTTTCTTTTTTCTTAATTTATTCCACTTCCTTATCAGATCTAGGAGAATAAAATAGCATCTGAATAAGCAGAAATGCTGTCACCCTTTTCAAAATAGATCTTTTCAAGGGCTTGGTTTTCCTTGCAGTTGTGGTTTTCCATGTTAGACTCTAATTTGTTTTGTTTTTAAGCAATAACTAAACATAACATGAACTTTTAAAAAACAAAAACAACAAGAGACCAAAAAAAAAAAAAAACTTTTACATCATATTAGCTGCCATGGCTTATAAACCACTGCTTATCTACCCGAAAATACTGTAACAAGCAAATATTAATTATAAACAATTTGTTTATGCAAAAAAGAACGATTCATTTTGTTTTTAAAAAAGAACAATTTAAACCAAAGAAAGATTTTTTAAAAAAATCATAATATCAATTACGTTTTTACGACTTTTACGATCAATTACGTTGTTTACGAATAATTTAACATGGTTTCGAAAACTTTTCTAGTTACTTTTTAAGATATCCTTCGATAATCAAATATGTAATCTGTCTTAATACTACAGTATTGAAAAATTATGGACTTGTGCTTTGATTTAATTTTCCCTGATTTGTTCCGAATTTCTCTGATAATTCCAGGTTTTCCCTGTTTTTCAGGTGCCTGTAAAGCTAAGATAATATGTATTTACTACAATATTTGGAATGCATAAATACAAATGGAAATTTCTAATTAATAAATATTTTATAATTTTCTCTGAAAAATTAATATTAAAATTGAAAAAAAAAAAAACCCCTAATATTTGAAGTAAAAAAAAATTGCAAATAACACTGCTACTTAAAATTTTGTTACAAAAAAGTAGGTAGTGTTATGAAAAAAAAATGCAGAACTACCAAAGTAACTAATTTCAGTTATATGTAGGGGAAGCTGGGGTACCTGGACCTATTTCCACTTTTAAATTTCATAATTATCTGCCAAATCTTAATACAAGTGTTTGTTTGTTTCAAATGGGGCTGCGTTTAGCTTTTTGCCATTTGCAGACCTAGTGCATTCCCCAAAGCGGCATCCACTCTTTCATGTAGCACCACAATCGGTGGGATACCATTGCCACAAGTATTTTTGACGCCCAGTTTCCCCACTAGATGGAGGCACCTGGGCTCCGTTCGATGCGAAACTGCACTAGGAATTTAATTTTGCCACGAGATACTATAAGCCAAACAAGTACTCGAGGGATCTTTTACATGCCGCATAATTATACGACATGAGCGCTGTCGATTTTCCGCATCATGAAAATCCGCCGACTGGAGCCGGGTTCGAACCCGCGCTTTTGGGCGTAAGAGGCCAGCGTCTTAACCACTATACCACTCTGTCGGCATCTTAATACAAGTACCTTTAGTTAAAATTTTATGATTTATACACATCATATCGGTATCTCAAAATATATTTAACTTACTTCAATTACATTAAAAAAAACCGAAGAATTAGTACCGATGTCACATCTGCCACAACACTTTTCTTAAAATGAGGGCGGTCATCTACTCAGTATCTATTGTAATATTGAAGTGGTTGACATTTTGCAAAAGAGCTTACATCGAAAAAGGTTTATTGATACTATTTGCATTTTTAAAGGAAAAATTCTGACAAAAAAGGCCAAAAAATGTTTCAAACAGTGGACTTCATCATGAAATTGAACATGTTATTCTCTTTTTCCTACTGTTGCCAAACTCAATTTTTGTCTACTTTGAGGTGGAAAGGATGACCCTTTCTTATTTTGAAGGCTCATCCCCACGCCTCGCGTTCCGAACAAACTCCAAATCTCAACCAAAAATATAAACTAATGAACGTAAACATACACGATTGCTTATATTTTCTTTATTCGTTTCTTAAACATTTAAGAAAGGTTGTCATTTTTCTTATGGTATTTTACTTTCTTTACGTGATTACGCACAAATTACATTGGGTATTTGAGGTAGTTTTTTTCTGCGAGGGAAAGAAGCTGGATTCTTTGTTACTACGTTTTTAAATGATGTCCATACTTTTTCATTTTTTACATCAGGAGGGGGGTCTCTTTTATGTATTTGGCTAATCATTCTACATTCCAAAGGAAGTGCTCTTAAAGAGTGTGTGAGCATTTCAGTTAAAGAAAACGCTCATTTTGCATCAAGACGGGATTATTTTCTTTTCCGGCGGGGACGGGCCGCATTCGGTGGCACGAAGCGAGTTAAACACAAAAACGACAAAACGGTTACCGTCGATGTCCTCGTTCTCCATGACGTCTCCCCAGTCGATGCGCCGGGTGTTGACGACCGCGAAGCCGCTGGGGGCCTCGTGGTCCTCCCCCAGGAACGTGTTCAGGTCCAGGGTCTTGCCCTTCGTCTTGCGCTTGCCCTTCGCTGAGAGAGAGAGATTAATCATACACTACTTGAAACAAAACCACACTTTCACTGCACCATTTTTTATATTTTCATGAAAAAAATCACGTTTCGCCATTCGAATAGCCCCGAGTTCAGGAAAAATGAAGAAAAAAAAATTTCAAAAAGTGCACCAAAAATGATGTTTTACCTGCTCGTTCCACAGATGGCGCAAAGCACATAGTATACGCTTGTACCGATACGTGTAATGATCGACATCGTGTTTAGTGCCATAAGTGGAACAAACAAATTTTTCCACTAAGTACAGCATATATATGTAAACATTTTTAGAACGACGGAAATAACTACTAGTCGAGGATTCCGGGCTGTCGTGCCGTGGTCCGAATGGCTTTAATCCATACGTTTCGATCGCAACTGCGGCAGTCATCTTCAGTGGGTGTCGTTGATTGATTTGGCGACTGATGCGAAATTTCGAACTGCTGCAAGATTTTAAATTGAAAACGCAGCGCCCTCTACCTTCCGGCTCGAGATTGACAGATGACTGGATGCCATCGGCACAACAGCCCGGAATCCTTAACTAGTATTTACTCCGGCCGTGAAAGCCTTCATTCTTACAACGGAAATAACTATTAAGCACACTTCTAACACTTTATTTTTCAAAAGCAAGAACTGTAATACCTAGACTAGTGCATAAAAATCACACTAAACTGTTATAGCAATGTTTCAGGAGGGGCACAAAGCTCAGCTTTACTGCATTTAAATATCATAGGAATATAGGAGGGTTTTTTTGGTTTGTGCCAAATCAGGCACACCATGCAGTGAAGGGTTAACATCCACTTTCAGAAGAATTTTGATCAATCCGGCATGCGACAGCTCATATATTTAATTAAAAGTGAGTATTTAAAAGAGTGACAAGCAACGTTTTTTTTTGCTTTAGATATCAAACATATTTGGTTTTTTAAGCAAAAAATTTCGTTCATTATTTCAGGGCTCGCAGTAGACTTTTTCAAAATTTTAGGGGAATTTTAGGAATGGGGGGATTTTAGAAATCAATGTATTTACATATAAGTGGGCGCGGTTCTTAACGTTTTCCGATGAAATTGCATTGTGTTTGGAACCTTTGCCCCAACCCCCCCTGGAATACTTGAAATGACGTCCCTCCATATATCATTAAGTTATACCACAGCTTTATAAATTCTATTAGTTGCGCTTAATGCACTTTGATTTCAAAGTTTTAAGATTATCTAAAAAAACTGCTTGTTAATATTTTTCGTCAGTTTCTTAATTTCCAGAAAAGTTTCCTATGCATAAAGTTCTTCAGACCCACAACAATCTTTTGTTTCGAAACCATCAGTAGCGTAATATTTATGTATTGTCAAAAGCCCATATATTTGCTTTCCAACTCTGCCCCCCCTATATTTATTTTCCCCTACATATATTGTGATATTTCAAGTAGTGTAAATTTTTCTGAACATCAAATTAAGCTGAGGCTAAAATTTTATACATGCTTCCTTAAACTCTCAATAAATAAGACGTGATAAGTGAATGATAGCCATAATTTTGAATAAAAAATTAAAGTAAGAAAAATAAATATATGTATCTCTCTCTCATTGGCTTAGTACAATTCACATATTTTTCGAACATTTGCCTAAGTTTACTAGATCTGTTGTATACCACGATTCCTGAATTTTAATACCAAAACATCCTTCTCAACATTTTAAATCCATTTAATTTTTTAAAATCTTTTTTGAACCGAAAACAAAGTTATAAAAAAGTGATAATACTTTTTAAAAATGCTCATGGTTTTAACTAATTCAGATGCAACAGGATTCACATTTTTGAACAGGTTGACATGAAATAATGAGCCTACAAATAATCTAAAAAGAAAAGAAAATTAAACAAGGTGCAAACTAATGGTAAGAATAAAATAATCGATATCCAAGAGGTGAATTTGCACAGTAAACTAAAATGAACAAGTTTTATAGAAGCGGATGCAAACAGATTACGAAATTCGCAAATAATCGAGTTTAGGAACGTAAGAAACAACTAAAAACCGAAAATTTTCACAGGTAGGTTCTGTTTTATTCAGGTAGAATGGTGAAACATCTGTTTTAAAGATTAAATAGTTCGTTTTTAAGAGGAAGAATTTTAAGTCTGTCCAAAAATTAAAAATAGTGTGAAGAATGCGTTTTTAATGAAAAATTTTGTAAAATGTCTATTTATCCCACTACATATCAAGGGGAAAATTCGCTTTTGGCTACAAAATACTTTTAGAAAGATATTTTAAGTTCCCCTAAAGAATTCCTGTAAATTTTCTAGTTTTTTTAGGAATGCCCCAAAATTTTAGTACAATTTTAGGAATTTTAGGAGGTCTGAAAATTTTTAGGAAATTTAGGAATTTTAGGGGGAATGCGAGCCCTGTTATTTTGAAACTGAGCCTTTTTGAAGAAATAGATGAGCTGTCACACACAGGACAATATAGCTGGGGCTGTTTTGCAGAACTCAATATTCCATGAGCTTTTATAGTTTGGTTCTGGACCAACCTTTTGGTTTAAAAACGATGCAGATTTGAAGGAATAATTCATTTTACACATGACTGTCTGATCTATCAGGAGCGCTACCTCTTTACACTTCAACACGTTTTTTTGCATATAATGGAAAAAAAAAGCCATGACAGTCGATTCTATCATTAAAACTATTGAACAATAATATTGTGTTGTTGTTGTTGTTCAGCTTCTAGTACCAATAATGTAAACAACACTGAAACGTGACAAATATGTAGAGTCCGTAACGTGTTCTTAAATGGGTAGTTCTTTAGTAAATAATTCTTTTAAAAATATTTTTTGATTCTTTAGTTATTACTCTGGTATGTAAATACATTATAGATAAACTGAGACATAATAAAAAAGCTTCATTAGGTAGGAATAGATGTCACTTTCACAGAAAATTTGAAGTTAGTTTCAGGAAAAATTTCCATCTCTTTTGTGCGTAGGGTCGGTAACATGCTATATACACTCCTATATTTTCAGAAATTCAAAGCAAATCTAAACTTTTGTTTTTCAATGTTTTGTGATAAGTACACATAGGACCAAAAATTTACAAAAAGCTTAGCTTCAATATTTGTGCACTAATCATGAGCAGGAGGCAAAAACATACCTGAAGCGTAGATAGAGTCCTGGATAGAGAGCTAAATACTGTGAAATGCCCTATTAACAAATATTAATTCTCAAAATCTTAAGCAATGCTTTTATAATTATCATTACAAAATATCTTGTGACCCTCTTTTGGTTTCTCGTGGCTCCCTAAATTTCATTTCTTTTCCATGGCTCCGTCGAGAAACCCCTCATCGAGCCGATTCCCTTCTTTAACTTCGGAAAAGTCCCCAAAAATTATAGGCGTTTACAGGAGTGCCCCGAAGGGAGGTCACCGGGACCTCCCAAAAGTTTTCCTCATTCGGCACATCCGGGGCTCTTTCTTTTTTAGATACATATTTTACCTTTGAAAATAAGGAGAACCGAAATATATATCTTATTCTTCTATTTACGTTATTTACCAAAACGCAAACCACTTCTATCATCGGAGCCTTTCGTGGAATTTCATATTGTGTAGCGTGACCCCAGACAAAACGGATACAAGCGCAGAAGTTTTTCATGCTCCCCCCTGAAGTGACCAAATACAGCCCGAAATGCATTTTTAAGACTTAAATTTCGAAAAAGTCGTCACGACGCCCGTTTTTGGAAAAGAATTGACCCCCCTCTGAACCAGAAGCAGGATCTGACCTTTGGACGGATAACATATAGTAAAAATGCTGCATTGGCTAAAGGTAGCACTTTGAACGCAAAGAATTCAAATAATAAGTGCGACGAATTGACTAATATTAAAAAAAAAAAAAATTAAGATGAGCAAAATATTTTTTGCTTGCTTCGAAACTTTCACGTGATGGTAAACACTTGTCCCTGGGCTAAATGTTCTGTATATAATAGCTGCACCTCTCCCATTATTAATAAGACCTATCATAGGAAGCACACCACAGTACAACATATTTACTTCCTTTTATGTAGTAAAGGAAGTATTGTGATAGCGAAAAAAAATTCACCACCTTTGGACCACCCCGAGTTGATTACGGCGAGTTTTCTCGTGACGTCCGTATGTATGTCTCAAAAACTGTTCGCGGTAGAAGCTTCTCATTTGGTATGTTGGCTCTGAGGGATGTCTAGTTGCACACCTTTTCTTGTGGTTGCATTCAAATGTTCCCGAGGGTTTTTTTTTTTTTTGCCCCTTTTGGACGTAACTCAGTGTTCATTTTAGTGCAGACGTGAGTGATACGAATCGGTGCAACCACTCGGCGATATATCGGCAAGGTTTTGGTCGCCGAGTGTTAGATGCCAACTTATCGAAAAAAATGATTCTTTGCATTTGGGTTCAATTTGGCGTTATTTTGAGAAAAATCCATTGAATGGTGTTAAAATCAGGGATAATTAGAAAATTAATCATTATAAAACACTTTTGCATTGTTTCGAGGCAAAACTAGGCGATATATCGCCAAGCATTTGGTCGCCAACTTGGTGACATATCGCCAAATTGGCGACAAATTTAGCCAAAAAAAATATAAAATATGAGTTTGGGTTCAATTTAGCGCTATTTTGGGAAAAATCAGGTCATTTGTTCAGGTCATAAAAAGAACTTATTAAGAGTTAAAATATGCAGTTTTTGCACAAAAACAAAAAGCTTTGTTTTGACTATTCTTGTTCAAAGTTGATGCCAATTTTTAAAAATATGTCACTTAAAAAAAAAAAAAAAAAACTACACTTAAAGCATTGAGACTAAAATCAGGCATAAAAATCTAGACATTTAAACCAAAGAATTCAGTAACTAATCCGTATAAAAAAAGCGATTTTTACAGCGGAAGCGTTCTGGCTTCCGCTGTAGTAATACCGGGCGCAAAATAAGCAAAAAAAAAAAAACATTTTGTAGCACTTTGGAGCAGGTGTTATTTGGCAGAGCACATTTGCGCAGCTTTGGGATCACTGCTTAAAGCATCTACGTAATTTATACGTAAAGGGAAGTAGTGGGGGGTCCAGACCAGATTTTGTTCACATAAAACTCTACTCGCAAAGCAACGGCGTAAAGTATACACATGCGTTATGCTCTTAGTTTTTTCATTCGGCACATTTTGGAGTTCCATTCAGCAAATTGAGAATTTCCCTCTTCCCAAACATTTAAGCCTGGGGGCGACCCAGGGCTTTTACACGGACATATGCTCTGCATCATCTTAATTTCAGATTTGTGTTTTCGATGACTGATTTGTGAAGGGTCTGTTTTGTTTAATTAAGATTTTGTGAAAGGTCCGTTTGGCTCGATCGGATTTTTGTGAAGTGTCCGTTAACGGGCTCGAATTTTTTCTGGCCAGACTACAAGAGTGAATATATTCATTTGTTTTATTATATTATTATCCACTCTCCGAGAGATTCATGTATTTATTTCTTAGTTTGTTTTATTTGTGACAATTAGTTATGTAATGGCTTAAATTTCAACAACATTATTTTTGGCAGCAAACTATAAGCAAATAAACTACCCATATTCTTTTCTGTCGAAAAATATTTTCGGAGAAAAAAAAAATATGTTCCAATATTATTCGATTATCGAAGGAAATTCTTCTATAAAGCGGGGATCTTTAATATGGTACATATAGGGAAAATTTGGTTCTAGATAATCTATTTGTTACCTGATTGAGCATGACGAACATTTAAATTTCCATTTTCTATCAAAAGTACAAGCAATATATGACAGTAAAATTACACACATCAAACTACATGCTCAAAAACTTTATTTGAAGGATTAGATCACATACAACTATCAATCACCACACCCCTCATTCACATAAACTGACGATTCTTGATATTTTGGACTCTACACCCCTTTGAACATATACTTAAGGTCAAGACCTCCACACCATATGTGGTTAATAAACATAGTACAAAAGAAAACTGGAGCCGATTAGGATAACTAAGTAAACATCTAATTCATTTCACACATACTTAACATTACAGCAAATCTTTATTTTGAACATGCAATTACTAGAACACATAAAATGCAACAAACAGAGAAATCAATACAATTTATTGAGGTAATTTCGGGAAATGTGTAAGGTTGCCGCACATATCCGTCACTTTCAACTCATGAGTGTGAGAACCGCTTATTTAATATTCGCATGAGACAACAAAATTGATGTAATTATTGTCAGTATTTTATCTTTTGCACACTCAGGCCTTCCTTAAAATTCTTCCACTCTCCCCTCCTCCTTATTAGGGGGGCGCGCCCCCATTTTGAGAAGCGGTGACACAAACCGCGAAGTGATAACGTGTTACTCACTGATACATGAGTGCGTCGTTCGTGCGCTGATCGAGATTGGGAAAAGTACGCAAATAAACGCAGCACCGCGCAGATTCCAGGCGGCAATCGCCACGGAGCGCACTCGCATTCATTCCAAACTCACAAATACGAAAGAGCCCAAAGAGAGATAAAAAGAGCACATGAACACGTTACTCGATGCACACTACTCCCCAACTCGACACGACATGGAATCGAACGGCGATAAGGGCGAAGGATTCACAGAAATGACGCGGGGGCGAGTGTCTCACATGGGGATTATTATTTGGTGAGTTTGTCAATGATTAGGTATAAACAAAAGAAAGATAATTACCATTAGCCGCCATATCCAAATGCCAGAAAATGAAGGAAAGTAAAACCTTCGACGTTGCCACGATGAAATTGCGAGTCGGAAATAATCATGGAGAAACCTTGATGCCATTTTGATTCGAATAAATAAAATATTAAACCGGTATCTCGCTTTGTATCTAAAGTTATCATGAAAAGAAAAAAGAGCATATGTATCATATTTACAAACAAAATTACTCCATGCATTTAAAGTAGCTTGTTATTTCAGCTTTGAATGTCATTTTTTCTGACAGGCTCATTTCATCAATGGACCTTAATTCAGGGTTTGGCAACGGTCCTTTAAACTTATCGTTCGCTGGTGTTTGGATCGTTTCCAAGGGAATCAGTTTTTTTTAAATAATAACTGGTTTTTTGTACACAAAATGAACATGCGTAGGTTCTATATTGGCTTCAGATGCCTAGATAATCCTGAGAAAAGGATGGGAAATAAATGATTCTTTACCTATTTTCTTATGATGGGCTAAAAGTCTTTAAATCAGAAAAATACGCGTATTAAGAGAATATTTTGCTCCAAATGAGTCATTCTTCATTCTGTTCCATCATTTCTAAGCAAAACCTTTTAAAAGTTTTTTTTTTTTTCTGAACAGAAATAAGAGTTTTTACGCTGAAAAGATACGAGTGAATTTTTGCCAGAGAACCGGATTTTCGTCTGCTACACTCACCTCAGCGGAGCGCAATGGAATATTTGCATGAAAATCCGAGCCGAAAATCCAAAATTGAAAAACTATCCGATTTGTTCCAAAATTTATTTTATAATGGTTGACTAGCAGGTGCATGCTTCAGTACCAGAACTTGAGTCACGTACATCTGTTTATAGCTTCCATAGAGGCGTAGGAACCGGGGGGGGGGGGGAGGAGCTCGAGCTCCCCCTGGAATATTTCAGACCTACTCAGCTCCCCCGGAAAATTTTCTTACTACAACTTTTGTAGCACATTTTTTACCTCAAACCTGTTTTCAAAAATGTGATCTACAGTGCTGTACAAAAAAAAAAAAAAAAAAATAATACATAGATTTTTTAAGAGTTGTTCGGCTTTAGGAACTTCACATATTCAAAAATCGTCTAAAATTACGCTTTTAAATCTACAATTCAGAAAAATTGCCTGAGATGATTCTGCTACCCCAGTTCCTGCCCCTAATGTGACCAAAGATGTCCTACAATTTGCTTTTTAAGACTTCTATGCTAAAAAAAAAGATCTATCCTCAAAAGTGACCAAAAATCTTCTACAGTCATTGTTTAAAATTACCATTTGGAAATTTTTCCAGGAGAGAAGTTGGCTGAGCAAATATCACATCTAAAACTTAATTAGTACTTAAACTTGTTGTTTTTCTGATAAAAGATAAATTAGTAATGCTTTTAAATTACTTTTGTTCACAAAAAATGTTGATTCCAAAATTGTCGAGTTTGTGCGTAAAGAGTTAAAAAGCGCCAATACCTAGCATTGCGCCGCACTGGGCTGCCCTGTTTTGACAAAGCTCCTACGCACGCTGAAATTTTGGTTAAAAATGTTCGCTTTTTTGCCACGTTTCAGCTTAATTATTTTATTTTTTTGTGACTTCATAAACGAATGAAATCAAATTTTTGTAAGGCCCCTATATAGACGAGCCGACGCATCAAGAACAAGTTTGACCACTTTGGATCCAGCGCAAGTTTGAGAGGTTGTCTTTCCGGCGAGTTATCGGATTTCGGTAAGTTTTCACGTGAATTTAACAAAGCTTGGCAATGTCCCGAAACTTTGCCCTGATAATCCTAACTCCACGACAATGAAAAATGAAAGTAAAAACAAATAAATTGGATTGTTAGTGGTGAAAATTAAGCTTGATGCGTTGACCAGCAGTGAAGTCATGTGAATGGGGTCCATTCGAGGCCCCGGTCATCGCCGGTATTAGACGACTCCGAGAATCTGTGCTTCCCTTCCCCGGCATCCATACTCCTGCATTTTTACAGCACAGAAGCTCTACGCTCTTTTTATTTTTTTAATTAGGCCACAAATGCTATAAGCCGAAGATTAACTTTTCATTTCACAATGAATACTTTCTTTTAATCAAATTTTCTTTAGTTCGTCTGTTGATTTACTCCTGAAAATCAGTCGAAGTCGATGAGATTTCAAAGAAGTTAAGAGGCAGAGAGAATTAGACTTTTTTTTTTTTTTTAAACAGCAATCTAAAGTCTCGCGGTAGCCTTTAAAAGCAAGCATCGATGGAGGAACTCTAATTTATTTCCCTTGCTTTTCGCAAAACGTGTCAAACATTCGTCCTAGTTGCACCACCAGATTTTAGAGTCCTCCCTCCACTGGCCAGTCATTTCAGACTGTTTCAGGGGGTGACAAAGAATCAGACTCAATGCAAATTGTCAATGCACATGCTCATATAGCAAAAACCACACCCACACTTGCATGTCAATCATACATTGACAGCTAGAGGGAAGGCAAGGGAAACCCTCCTCCCCCCCCGGCCAATGACAAGCCTGCCCCTCCAGGTACTAATCTACACTCTAACTTTGAAATTCTTTTCCGGTTTCGGTGGCATTTTCCGCCGATGTAGAGCAGGGCCCTCAAACAGTGAAACGAAAGCAAGGTCGGTCAGTTCCGAGAAATGCAGTTTTCACAGATAAAGTGTCTCACCCCTCCTTCCCATATGAATGAACAATTGAACATCCGCACAAGGCCCCCATGAAAAGTTTGTTTCTGTACGACTGATTTCAGCCATGGTGCGACTCTCGAGAGTCACACGTCAGTGCATTGTGTTGTATCCTTTTATTCAGTGTATTGCATCTGATCGTACGAAAAGCCACTTCAATGGCATGTATTAATAAATAATACCATTTCACACACATGTGTCTTTCCCTTATTTTAAACTCCTTAACTCTTAGTGCGCATTCAATTCTTACCAGAAAAACAGAATTCATGGACTCTAGAAATTTGTTTAGTGAACACTGATCGCACTTTCATTATGTATATTAATAAACAAGAGCGTGACAGTTTCATAGATCAACTTATTTGTTCCACTGCACCTGTGTAGATGGGCGGGGCATTCGCTGTTCTGCTGCTGGCAGCCGATGCTCTTTTCATTCGAGATCCTCACACGTTAAGTACCTCGGTATGGAATCATTGATTAAAAGAAAAAGGCCTTCAGACGCATTTAATACGGACAATAAATAAGTTATTGTAGTCCGTTACTTTGAAATAGCCTAGAATCCATATGCCTCGAATGAATGAACCACCTCGACCCTTTCCGCGGAGACGAATTCAAAGTGAAGGACTATGAAGCACGAGTTAAATTTTTGAGACAAAGTTTTAAATGAATCTTGCAATGAGCTATCTCCCAAAATGCGAGAAATTTTCACTTTCGGTCGAGCCGTCACCTACAATGTTTGGGAGTCGACCAGAGGAGAATATCTTGTTTCCCATCAACACCCAGTGTGTGCTATTTCCTGAAGACATCCTGCGAAAAAAACTCACCGTCTCCCTCATTTGCCGCCAAGTGGGACTTTTGTCCCTCGGTCGAATGGGCCATTGATCTCTTGTGAGCGGGTCGGGTCATTTGTCTCTTATTATTTTCTTCAAATGCTGTTGAATTGTTACAATTTAAGATCCAGTTACACTGATGAAAACACGGCAGATCAGCTTGAATGAAATTTAACAGTTTTGGGTGGAAAAGATTTAAATGGTTTTTCACAGCCATTTGAACTCGGTTAATAAATTGCACTGGTAAGTAAGGTCTCTGTCTCTCGTTGAGTAAGTGGTGATTTTTGATATTTCTAAGGGATGCTGAAAAATAATATGACGATGAAAATGTTCCATCGCGCACAGATTTTTGAAAAATCCAAAAATTTTAAAATACCACTTTAATGGCATTTATGCAACACATTTACAATGTTTTTGGCATTTACCATTTTATATAAGTAATTATAAGGCTTAAATCTAATATAAAACACAAAAAATAGATATTGTTAAAAAATTTAGAAGAATGAAAGAGATTTTTGATGAAAAAAATAATGATACTCTTTAAAAATCTCCTAAATTTCATACTTTCTGTTGATGTAAATGTACTGTCAGATTATCTCTTATAAGACCTATCTCAAGCTTCTCTAAAAAGATTCCAACAGTATTAGCCAAGCTTATTATGAGTTAAACGTCCTTGATATCGAGCTTCCATTGCAGAAATATCCTAGCGGAAGCACTCCCCGTGTCATACTTTCGGGGAAAAAAATTTCTGGTGTTAGAATAGTAAATTTAGGTGTTAAAATATGAATTTAAATGACATTGACTAACCGAGTATAACTTTTCAACAATTTTTAATTAATCATTAATTAATTTTTCATAATTAGAACATAGGTAGAACCTTCTTTATCCACTGCTTTAACGATATTCTTCATCAATTGTTTATGTGCAAAGGTGGGAGAATATTTTTTTTTTCTAATCGATTAGAGGATGATGTTGGATATTCTTTTTAGTAAGCAATACATTGATTCCTCTTTTTGATACAATGTTCATGGTTTGCCCTGCTGTTTCACTCGCATAGAAAACAGCAATAGTTTGTATAACCGAGTTGCAGACCAACCATAATGGAAATTACTTTAAAATCCGCACAATTACGGTGTGAGGAGTCAATTTTATTAAGCAATATCTTCATATCTATGTAAGATTATTTTTTTTTCAAGAACAAGCTATTGGAACCGATGGCAGGGCATTTCTATTGTGGAATACTTCGAGCTAGTTTCGGAGCCATCGATGAACCGTCGCCATTCTTTTGCATTATGCCGAAAAGTTGAAGCATATATCAAAGTGAATTATTTTTCTACTCTTATTTTACAGGTTTTATAGGCGTAGTAAGTAAAAAAAAATGTGTATGTAGATTAAACATGTCTAAAAGAAAAATGTAATACACTCTTTACTCCCATATGGTAGCCTATATTATCCGAAACGTATAAATGAAATTTCTAAAAATTGGAGGGTGATAGAACATTTTTGAAAGCATATTCTTCTCAGCACCTTGAAATCTATAAGAAACACCCAAAGTACATTGAGAAACAGGAAATTCGTCGAAATTGTTTTAATCATTCTCCCAACTCAGGAGCTCTTTAAGTGTGCTCTGCTATTGAGCTAGAGTGATTGGTTAAGAATTTTTTTAAAGGATTGGATGGGAATATATGAAAAATAATTCATGATCTCTATGATTATGACGAATTATTTTTCATATCTTCCCATCCAACAGGAATCCTTCACGAAGCAGGAACCGAACACGTTTCGCTCAAAGTCATGGACGCCAAAAGAACAGAGACAGCACCAGAGCAGATTTTATTTCATAAAATCTCTCGACAACAGCATAAACAGTACAAAAATGAGTCTCTGTGACACGCAAAACAATAGATAAGCTTTTCAGTGTTAATGTACAGGCACAGGAAAGTATCAAAAATATAAATAAATGTCCTTCGGGTTCGTCGAGCTCATTGGGAACGAACGCTCGAACTTTGGTCTCGACTCGGTCCCAGGATGATAGTCTCGAAGATTTCCGATGTACATCAGGGCGGGAATGAACTCATTTAATCTGTGAAAACACTGACGTCCACTCGTAGGCTATCGTGTTTCGTGATGGTTCTATACGGGCCGTTCCATGGTGAGAACAATCCGGTTTTCAGAAAAAAACCAGCAAAGACTAGAAATGGGTTAAATCGTTGTTTTATTTCAAAAACTTTATGAAGAACATGGTATATGATGCAGTTAGATTTTGAATATTTGAAGATAAAAATTTATAAATAATGTTATTTTCTCCATAACAGCCGAATCTCGTAAGATACGTCCATCGTTCGTGGATATACGTAAGTAAAGTTTTTGGAATAAAACAATGATCTAACTGACTCTTGTTCAGTTGCATACATGGACTGTACTCCTACAAAAAAAAGTTAGATTTTGAAGATCTCCAGAAACGGAATTTAAAGGATGGGTTTCTGGTTATTGAATTGACGTATCTTACGACATACGTGTTCCTGTAAGATACCGTAAGTAAAATCATATTTTTTCTCGAAATCATTAAAATTTAACTGTATTATATAGAAGTAGAGTCCACGCTCTTAAAAAGTTCTTGAAATAAAAAAAACACTCTAACCTACTCATAATCTTTGTAAGCTGTTTTGTGAAAATCTGATATGTCGGTCACCATGCATACACAATTTTGAGTTTCAATTTGCGGAGGTGGTCGATGAACGACCGAAGGGGATGGTGGTAAACTTATAATAAGTCCAAGAAAATTTTTATAAGGCACATCCTATTTACAGTAAAATCACTCAACCATCATGAATGAGATATAATGTGAGATGAACACACGCGCAAAAACGTCCGTATGGCGTTGAATGTCATTCGGGGAAGGAATTAAAAATCGATCAGCATGAAAAAGATAATATAATAAAGCAACATAAAATAAAGATATGAAAGCTGTGCGAGTCTAACGAGGAGACCCCTTTCACCCTTTCGGTCGTAGATTCGGCCGCAGCTCGGTACGTCGAAAGAGACTCACCAGTGGCCCAAAGTCCCGAGGTGCACGACTCGTCCGTGAATCGTTTTCGAAAAAGTCGACTCACCACGTTGCTTGAACCGGCGATTCCGCTCGCAGCGACGGCAGATTCGACATTTTATTACTTACAATGAATGATGTTGACTCATCAATATTTCTGTAAACTTACCACGCTCGAGAAAACTCACGAGCTGCCCATTTTGACACAAGGACTAAAGTAGGATCCTATTTTCGGAGCTCGGACCTCTTCGAGAGCGATTCCCACGCTCATCTCAGGACTTCAAGTATGTACTTCACTATCGAGTCTCTTTCAATGTACCGAGCCGCGACTTCATCGTCGACTCGAAGGTTGTCGGGCCTCCCGGTGAGTGTTTCCATTCATTAAATGAGGTCTTTCTCACATTCCCGAACGTCACATCTCCGAGCACATCACTGGGGTGCCGCCCTGGGCACAGGCGGCTCCAGGCCGAGGGCGGCGCAGAGGCGGTTCCGTGTGGGCCGCAGCGCCTCCAAGGGCGCGCCCCAGTCCGTCTCACTCAGGATCTCCAGGGCGCCACCCTCGTCGTCCTCAGGGGCCAAGTCGTAGGCCACCAGGGCCTCGTAGAGCCTAGAGGCCGTCACCTTGCGGACGCGCGGGAAGCGGTGGCACAGGAAGACGGCCAGCTTGTTGAGGGCCCGCCGCCGGCACGCCTCCGAGGCCGGGAGCAGGTTGCAGAGCAGGTCCACGGCCGCCACCACCTTGGAAGGGAGGGAGAAACGGAATGACTAGTCTGTCTCGGACACGAAAGCCGATGAATTATTTTATGGCTTGCAAGCACAGAACAGAACACACAACTCGTTGTAGAAAAGAAAGCAATGAACATAGCAGGGGTTCCCCACAGCGGGCCCAGCCCAAAGAAACCTGCCCGGGTTTTTTTACCCACTGTGTCGGTAAAGTGGGTTTCTTCAAAATTTATTGCATGTTGAAAGCATTCATTTCAGAAACAAACTGAATATCATAGACATTTTGACCCACACTAAGTCTAGAAATGCGTGTTGGTAATTTCGATATAATATTTAGTTTTAGTCAGTACCTGGTCCAGAAATTGCTATTATCCTTTCCTGACAGTTAAAAATAAAACTGCATGTGAATGTCACTTATTATTGTTATTATTATTTTTAAATACTGAGAAGATCAAAAAAAGCAATAATTATTTCAATCTATAAATTCTATTCAGTATCCATTTAAAACATAATCAATTCAAAAAATTCGATATTACAATGCCTTTTCTAACTTTGCTAAAGAAGTCTTTTAGGAAGTCACAGTGGGGAGTTTTTAGGAGGTCACAACTCTTCAGGGCTCCCCTGATTTTAAGAAACGTAAAAATAGGTTTACGATGTTCAAATAGAGAATAATATTAAAATGATTCTTGAAAAAACCCATAAAAGTGCGGGCTTTACATCAACAACGCAAAAAGACCTGGCTTTTTCAAAAAAAAAAAAAAAAAACCAAGTGGGCTCGGCTTTCAAAAAGAAAACCCGTTTTTTTTTCAAACCTTGGGTACAACCAATGCCTCTTTAATACTAAATGCCCTTATCACTTTCTGGGTATGAGCCCAAAAGTTCAGAACACACCGTCATCTATCAGAGTTCTGCAAAACAAGAAAAAATAGCATCGAAACACACGATGGGTTGATTTCGAAATTCAAATTCAGAAATGAACCAATCAAAAACTTCATCTGAATTGTTTGAACCTATTGACATAAAGTGGCGCTTTCTTCCGAACGACCGACAACCGATCGGTTCATCGAAATCGTCGCACGCAAATGAGCTCGACCCGTCCGAGCCGAGAGACCGAATACCTAATATAATCAACCTTTAATAATAATAAAAAAATTTCCTTTGCAATAGACAATCATAGTCTTTGACACGGGGTCCCAAATTGCCCATCATCTCCGAGGAAACCCGACTCGATTGTCCCGAAACTAACAAACCGCCTCTGCAGTTTCCATGGAGACTGTGAAACGTCCATGTTAGAATAGCAGACTATACTGCCATGCTACGTACAAAAGTGGTATCTGCAGTTGAGCTCAAGCTGAGATATGACTGAAGTTTTGCGCCACCATGTATTGAATCCAGATGATACTTCTTCTGAATTTTTTTTTAAATATTTCCTGTTGGACCCTATCATTTTGTATTTAGGAAAAATACGTCACAAAGAGCCACCCGGTGGCCGTAACTCCATTTTATTAAAAAGTGCAGATGCAACTTTTGTGATTAGCACGGCACACAGTGGTTCGATGGCGGAAAAATAGGCATTTCAGAGTTCGAACATAGAAAAATTTTGATGCCGTAATTCCTTAGCTCTCGAGTTGTAGTAACATACTCCATAAGATTTATTTGGAAAAAAATGCATATTACCGAAAATAAGCCAAGAATGTTGAAAAATTACGTTTTTAATGAATTTTGGACTAACCCTATATTGCAGTTTTAAGTCATACGTTCAGTAATCCGAACTAGAATTTATAAAAACTTATTTCACATTGGTCTTTCACAGGATGCATATTACACCAGAAATAATAATTAAAATTAATGAAAATTTAAAATTATCTGAAGTGAAAAAAAAAAGTAATTGCGAAAAAGTAGTTTAACATATCGAGGCATATACTTTTATCGGCGGCTTCCGGTGAGTTTAAAGCTATATTGGCAAATAGTTTGAACCTTCCTGTCACTAAACAAAAATATTTTAGCTGCGACCACCTGCATGTGTGAGCGTGACAGATCTTTTCATTTGCATCTCACTATTTACAAACACCAATATAGAAAACTAAAAAATAACATGTCGTGGTATAAGGGGGACAAATTGATTTTTATCAAAGAGATTGGCCATCAAATTTGACGTATTCCAAAAAAAAATCTGCACCTCAAAGCCAGACTAACGTAAATCACATTTTCACTACTCCTCAAGGAGAGCAATCTACACTCGAGGGATTTTTTCCGCTTTTTCCCCGTTTCGAACCACCGTGCGGCGGTACGACACCCACCTTCTGTGGGTCCCGGGAGCGGCGTGCGGCCTCCCAGGCCAGGGCCAGCAGGCGCTCGTGGAAGGCGGGGCCGGGCAGCTCGGCCCCCGAGGGCAGCACGTGGTTCATCATCTTGAGGAAGGGCAGCACCACCCGGTCGCTGCCCAGGTTCTCCTGCAGCAGGAACAGCAGCTGCTCGCACAGCGGCAGCAGGTCCGCCTCCTGCCGGGACGAGAGGTAGCCGACCAGGGCGCAGCTCGAGGACTTCACCTGCGGGGGGAGGGAGAGAGAGTCGGTCACTCCGAACATGTCAGAACTATTTACTTTTGGGAATGTACATTGAAGTAAAAGTATTTATTCTCAAATTCAGATGATTTGAATTTAAAGTGTAAGACACCAATGCTTATTGGTTGTTTTTGCATTAAGGTACAGAAATATATTTTAGTTTTAACAAAGCACTGCTTATCTATTATTAAATTTTAGTTAGAGTTTAAAAATACTAGATGTGGTTTCAATATGTGAACAGCAAAACGTTTCACTGTACTTAACTCAAATTTCAGAGACAAGGATATAGATTTTGGAACATTCATTTAAAGTCAAATTGAAATGATAAACTCATCCTCTTTTTTTACGATTACATTCATACAACCAATCCTTTTTCATTTTTTAGAAAAGAATCCTATCCATAAATAACCTAGGAGTGCATTTGTGGTGGCCAAATATGAAATGCAAACGTTTGGTTTAAAGCTTGCACGATAATATGAATAGACATTTTTTGGTTTTTCAGCTGCATAATTATCAATAACATTTGGATTTTCTTTTGTTAACAATGCGCTTTAACTTCCAATCGAGAAACTACCTTTGTGCTTGAAAAGTAAACTAAAGTTTTTTTTTATGTTTTATTGTGCAAAATTATATTTTGTGGGCTAAAAACTGAAAAACCTTAATTTAAAATTTTAACTTAGTTTCTTTTTGTTCTACTATTCTTTCTCTTTCTCATAACTTCTCTGCATCTTCTAACATCTATTTTGCAACTCGATTTTAGACAAGACATTGTTCTTAACAGCTGACTTTAGTCGTTGGTTTGCTAAATTTAATGAAGAATCTGATGACTCCTGCTTGGATTAATCTTCTTGTGTAACTATCCTATACAGGGCGGGGACTGCTGATGGTCTTTGAAAAAGGTGAGAAAAGTGACAAATTTTAAAACAAAGGTGACTAAAAGGTGACAACTAAAAGGTAACCAAAAGTAATTTGTTAAGAAATCAAAAAGCAGAAAACGATCATCCTTTTTTCTGACGTTTACAAAAATAGCCTACATACTATTTTAAAAGACTTAGATTCCGAACATGAATATGATAGAGCTGGAAGTAACAAAATAAACCATTTTAGGACATATTTTCAAAAAAATTTGTTATGTTAGAAGATTTTTCTTTAAAATCAATTAAATTAACACCTGAAATTATGAAGTAAAGATAATGGCGATGTATTTAATCAGCACATTTTACTGTTTTCATACTTTTAATAGCTTATTGTAAAATCATCGGCATTATTTTTTTGTTTCTCTGTAAATTCAAAGCATAAATGTTTACAAAAAAGTATTGACAATAGAGAATGAGTGAAAAAAAAAAAAATATCATTTATTTCATGATTTTCATGAGAAATTCTATTATTTAAATTATTCTATTATTTCATTAAAATTAAATGAAATAAATGATTTTCATGAGAAATCATTTATTTCATGAGAAATTCATTTCTGAATTTCTACTAGCAGTGGCAGGCAAAGCAACGGTTCCGTTTGTCAACTCATATGCCACAGTGAGACGTCACTATTGAAATTTTGAAATTCGGGATCATCAGCGAATCTCAGTTAATAAAATTATCTTAGCAGAATCCAAAAAATTGTGTATTTCAAATATAACATTTACAAAAATGCTTTTCACCACTGCTTCAAGGTCAAACAGCCCTGTGGTATGGCATTGAAAAAGCATTTGTCAGAACATGGAAAGGGGTGAAATCAGCAGCCAGGTTTTTTTTGGCAGAAGGTGCGGGTAGAGCAGAAAATAGATAAGAAACTAACAGATAAGATAAGACCCTCATTTTTCCCATCTCTATGCAAATCACCAATGGAATTTTGTTTTAAGAACAAAAAAAAAAAAAAAAAAAAGCTAAGTATCCTTGGAACAGGTGCACCTGTTTTTTGTTTCCTTTTGAAACTTTAAACAGGTGCTTCTAAAAAGCTTTGTTTTGTGAATGAGCCACAGTTGAAACACTTTTAAAGGCTGAACAGATTTTTGCTTTTTTTTTTTTTTTTTCAAAATTCCTTTTATTTCAAGAAAGGTTTAAAAAGGTGACTAAAGGTGAGAAAAGTGACTGAGTCCTCGCCCTGCGCATACTGCTTCACATTTAATTTGTTTATCTCTCTGCTTTTAATGCCTTAAATCTGTGCTGGTTTCAAAACTTAAAGACGTTAGAACTTCTAAACAGTTGAATGAGATAATTATGTGCTGCCATAAAGTATCTCTGAATTTTGTACAACACATCAAAATTTTATCTTTCTTTTAATGACCTAATGGAAGCACTGCTGCTAGTAGTGTGGAAAACTCTATTTTAAGCTTTTAAAATTATAATTTTACAAATTCAACTTTTTGAAGTACTGCCATTCAGTACAAAGCCATAATTAAACATTATGTGCTTGATTGTTTTAATTGTTTTCCAAAAAATGAAGCAATGGATAGCCTAATGCTTATTAAAATCAAGCTTGCAAAAATTAATAGGTATATAAATAGAAAAAAATAAATTATTTGTTGTCAAAATAACGGTTCATTGTCAAAAATATTAAGATGTTTAAAAGATGCATTTAGATTGAAATCTTCAACATAGGAAGCTTCGTCCGCTACGTAAATGCTAGTTGTTGATATGCTTCTAAAAATAAATTATTTTTTTCTCAAAATAAAATATAAAATAAGTTTAGCAGATTTTGGATTGTGAAAAATATCGAAATTTTTGCAAGATGCAAAAGGATTGAAATTTCAGTTAAGGAGAATATTTTTCGCGACAGAATATCGCCATAGCAACCGTCATAACGTACGATTAACAAAAGCAGAAGTTATGCCACTTTTTCGCGATATTCGCTAGAAAAACGGCCGTTTTGGCGCAGTCAGGCACAATTTCGATCAAAAAGTGCGTTTGGGAGCAGGATGGCGCAAGATTCTTTATTTGGCGCAGCACTTGCACCACTGCCATTACATAATATATTTTAGTTTAAAGTTTCTGCTCAATAAAATAATTTTTTGAAGTAAACAACGGTATTAAAAAACAGGCGTTTTTTGTCCCTCTTTTGAACGCTGTGGCAAAAGCTCACTCAGTAGGATATTCATTACAGATCCATAAGGAACAGATTTTTAAAATCCCCCAATTACTTCCAAATTCAATTTTTTTCCACCCCCCGACCACTGGCCCACATCGGAACATAAACACCGCGAGAGAACGAGTCGTACCAGGGATTCGGTGAGTCCTCCGACGCTGACCACGAAGCCCGAGAGGAGGGGTCGGGTGTAGGTGGGCAGGTCGAGCAGCTCCACGAAGAGGCGGAAGGTGTCGCCCGGGGAGGCCCAGTTCAGGTCGCGGCACAGCTCCTCGGGGAACACCCGCAGGAGCTCCTCGCGGTGCGGGATGTGGGGGGTCCTGGGCTGGCTGGGAGAGAGACCAAGAAGTTGAATAACACACAGGGAAAAAGATCAGCAGAAAGTTTAAGCATGTTTGGAATGTGATTCAAAAAACCTGAAGAAGCTAAAATATATACACATACATATATATATATATATATATATTTTGTGGATTTTATGCAGATTACATTGAAGAAGAAATGCATGTATTTCTGTCCTTTAAAAAGGGACCGGGTGAGGCCATTTCGACAAAAATGCGTGATTTCCTTTTTTATATCATAAATAAAATCTTTCCAAGGGTATATCTCACTTTCTTATCAAACAAATAGAAGAATCCGAACGTTTTGTTCTTTTGAAAGCATTCACAGAGTTCAAATCGTTAAATGTGTTTTTCTCCAAACAGGGATTTTTCATGTTCATGTTCATTTTTTTCAAAATCTATTAAACTCACATGACCCATTCTTCAATGACGTCATGATATTGTGTCGCTTTACACATTTTTTATTAAAGAATTCGAAACTACATTGATAAATTAATTTTTTATGGAGTCAAAAATCATAAAAATTATGAATTTAAAAGTGGTTTAACGCTAAAGTATGTAAAACACGTTATTCTAACATGTATAAATATTTCTTAGACCTACCTTTCACCATTTCAGAGAAAAAGGTACCTGAAGTTGGTGAATTCAATATGATGGAGACGGGGCTTATCCGATCCCTTTAAAAGTCAGCAGTAATCTAAAATAACTTGAAAATAGGAAAAATATTTTCAAAAATAACTTGAAAATATTTTTCCACACATTTTTTGCGATTATTTTTAGCAAGGTACATTGGTGGCACCATGCTAAAATAACGAATGTGAAAAATCGTGTTTTTCAGGTTCGAATTTTACAAATAATTAAAATCAAAGTGATACCTTCGAACGATAGTTCTACACTTGAAGATATTTATAAACATTTAGAAATTGAAAATAACCAAACACGTCGGTTGGTAGAAAAGGATATTCAGTGTTTTGGCTCTCCTAAAAATGGGCCGATTTTACATTCGTAATTTTAGCATGGTGCCGACGATATCAAGTATTATTTAAGGCAATATTTATTTTGAAAATATAACGATAGTTCGATATTTACGATACTTATGTTTTGAACCACGATATTATCAATATAAAAATGATATCGATCATGTCAAGTCAGCGGCGTCACTTCAAACGGGCATCAAGGGCATGAAAACTGCCCCATTTGCAAAGACTCGAGAAGCGAGACGGCATTACCTGTGCAGGAGCGTGCGGAAGACCCCTCCGGCCACGGCCCTGGTCCGGTCGATCTTCTCGGTGCACTGCTGCACCAGGACGCAGAAGATCCGGGACACCAGGTCCTCACCCAGCAGCTCTTCGCCGGCGCCGTCCTGCACCAGCATCGTCACCACCTCCTGGAACACACACGACGCGTCAGAAGAAACCCCGTCGAATATTCGCGTTCACGAAAAATTTTGTTTCATTCTCTATTAAAAATAAATCTAGAAATATAAAGAACCACTATTTCTCATTTTAAAATTAAATATATTACATACGTGCCAACTCTCTGTTTTTAACCGGAGATTCCCGCTTTTTACCCTTATCTCCCGGAATCCCGTTTTTAACCATTTTCTCCCGGTTTCATACGTCAATTTCTTTATTCATAAAAAAAGCTCTAATTTAAGAATGATTTTCCAGTCAATCATCAAAAAGTTTCACTTTCTTCTCAATAGATGGCGCCCGTTTCACTGTAGTTTATTTTTGGAAACTTTCTACATGTTCATGTTCAGCAAAGCACGTGCTTTGACAAATATCGCGTCTAGGCTTAAAGATTTCGATCCTTTTGGAGTTATTATAATACATACTACCAGTGGCGTATCCAAGGGGGAGGTTTGGGGGTTTAAACCGCCCCCTTGACGAAACATTAGCTTCATCATGCACTTTTTCCTCTCACATTTCCTTGAAAAAAATCACGCAGAGCAACGAGCAAACATGCTTCACTTGTCACAGAAACATGTTTTTCCGGCCCAACTCTGGTTTTCTCTGTGGATCCCCGAGCACAAAGGGAAGAGGGGTGACCTTGACCTGGGCAGTGAAAAGGTGACCTTTCGTTGCTCGGTCATTTCTCTATTGGCAAGAAAAGTTGATGAGGAATGTTTGAACAGGTGGGGGTGGGACATAGAAAGGGGAATGAGAGGGGAAGAAATAAACACTGGGGACAGCCAGCAGAATCCTTGTAGAAAAAGTGGATGCTTTTAAAATACGTACGACGTCGATTATTTGCTCTGCTCTCTGCTTCGCTATTTTTGACGCATATTTTTGTGTGTTATAGTCTCTCCGAGTATAGTTTACTTATGATTTAAGTTAAAGGATATTTCTGCAAAATGTCTAAACGGTCGATGACACCGATTACGCACTTTTTTTTGCCAAAAGCCACGCCCTCGTGAGAACGATGCACATTCAGATAACTCTGATGACCAACCAAAATCACCTGCAAGTGCAAATATTTCTGCCGAGCCTGTTCGCAAAACCATTTCTTGTATTGAAAAAGAAACATCTTTTTCTTCTATATTGAAGGATGACACAAAATCCTCTGTATCTGAGGGATTGGAAGTAAATGCTGCCGATATTTCCAAACGCGTCATTGAAGTGCATCCTTTTGATATTGGACTTTATGCTGGAAAGGGTGTGTCTGATGAAAAACAAAAAATAGATATTCTCCACAATATTTGGGATACCAGTCCAGACTTTGTTTATCCTATTAAAGGGAAAAGAAATCTACGATTCCAACATAAATGGCTTTTTCGATGGAATTGTATAGCCTATTCCGACTTCCAAGATGGTGCATTTTGTAAGTATTGTGTGCTCTTCGCACCGAGTGATGGTGCTGGATCTGGGAAGCAACCTCTGAGTCAGCTTTGTAAAACAAAATTCGACAATTGGAAAGATGCTGTGAAGAAGTTCACTGCTCATCAAAACTGCTTGTATCACCAGAAATCGATAGAGATCGCCGGAACATTGAACGACATCCAGAATGGGAAGAAGGAGTCGATCGACGAACAAGTAGATAATGCATTGGGCAAAAGAAAATTCGAGAACAGGAAAAAAACTATCTCCTATTATTGAAACTGTTCTGTTTTGTGGTGTCCAAGGCCTTGCTCTGAGAGGACACAGAGACTCTGGAAGAATTATAGTTGACGAAAAAACTGATATAAACGCAGGGAACTTCCGAGCTCTGCTGCGTTTTCGGGGCAAATGCGACCCTACATTAAAACAAATGCTAGAAAATGCCCAGTATACAAGTCCACTCATTCAGAACCAAATTGTCGAAACATGCGATGAGCTAATTTTGCAAAAGCTGGTCAAGGAATTTAATAACGCTTCCTGTTTCTCAATCCTCGCTGATGAAACGACCGATATAGCCTGCATAGAGCAATTTTATCATTGTGCGTGCACCATATTGATTCGGAAAACTGTGTTTTGAAGGAAAATTTTTTGCAGTTCATTCCAATCACTGATGTAACTGGTAAAGGAATAGCTACGGCGAGTGTAGGTAAACTACACTCACAAAAGATTGACACTAAAAAATTGAGAGGTCAAGGCTATGATGGGGCTGCCTCCAGACTTAGATAAAATGTAAAACTGTCTGCAAACTTAAATAATTTCTTTAAAATTTTCTGCAAAAAAAAGTGGGCTTCTGAATCCTAAAGTGCTACCAACAACAAAAATATCAAGTTGTATGAAGTGCAGGTTCTACCATGAGGTTGGTTGTCAATCCGTCATGATTAAGGAATGTGTCAGTTTCGCATGTAACAAGCTACTGCCCCACAATGAACAAAATCAAGACATATTTCAGATAGAAAACTTCCTAAATTTATAACTTTTTTAACAAAATGCAAAAATTTTCTGCAAACTTCGAAAGTTTTCTGCGAACGGCGTTCGCGAGTTCGTCTATATTATCTGGGTTTGGCTGCCTCAATGGGAGGAAAATTAAAAGGTGTGCAAGCCCACGTGAGAGAGATTGCTCCATCAGCTCTTTACGTTCATTGCTCGGCACATAGTCTGAACCTAGCCGTATTCACCGCATGTGATGCTTTAGCAATGAGAAATTGCTATAGCCACATTGTATGATTTTTTAGATACTCCGAAAAGGCAGCATGTACTAACAACAGCCATTGATGAAATGGAAATGTGCTTTCGCCGAGAGAAATTAAAGAAGCTCTGTGTGACACGTCGGCTGTTGAAGTGCGATTCAGTGACTGCACTCATCGAGCTTTTTGATCCTGTTATCGAAACACTTCAAACTATTTCAGAGTGGACTGATAAAGATTCATCTGCTAACGCCAACTCTCTTATGTGCACAGTATTAAACGGCCCTTTATTATTTCACTGTTTTGTATACATAAAGTGTTCGCATTAACCATGCCTTTATGCAAATTTCTACAGAAACCAACTGTCGATTTACTTGAAGCTGTCAATCTTGCTGAAGACATCAGAGCAGAAATATATAAATACTATGCGGGAGAACGCAAATGAGGAATTTTCGAAAATATTTTCATCAGCTTCTGAAGTTCTGCAAAAGTTTGGGACAGGTGTAAATATTCCACGACAAGCTGCAAGGAAAACTGATCCTGAACATTTTACATCGACGACTCCAGAAGCATATTTTCGAGTAAACGTTTTCATTCCATTTCTGGATTTGTTTTTGACTCAGTTAGACACTCGCTTTCTGATGCATCGACATTGCACCCCTATTGAAGTACAATATAAGGATACCCTCTCCCCTCCAAAAATATGATCTTTTAAAAATTATAAAACAAACATATAAAAAGAGGGGAAATTTTCATTTTCATTGATAATTTTGCATTTAAAATATTCCATTTCAAAAAACGATTAACAACAGTAGTTATAAAAATGATTTTACAAATTTTCTCACAAATTTTTGATTCAGTAAACCATCTAACTATTAAGAAGCAGCTAAACAACTACGGATATTGCACTTAATACTTAAACCCCGTTGCAAGTCGATGAGACTTTTACATTATGGTTGCCAATAGGCATTCGAACGTAACACATTTCAAGAGCAACAAACGTCGCTCGACCCATCCTGTACGTACCTGTATGGCGAGCATGGCGGCCTCCCTCACGATGGCCCCGATCTCTCCCCGGCTGTCCAGCGTGTAGTCCCGGGTGGCCGCCAGCAGGGCCTCGAAGAGGGGGCCCGGGTCCCCCAGGCCCCGCGTGCCCAGGGAGCGGGCCACCCCGGCCAGGGCTCGCACGGCGTCCCGCCTCGCCTCCGCCCACTCGGGGTGCGCCTCGGTGTCCCCCGCGCACCGCCCCAGGGCGCACACCACGTCCTCCGCGCGGCACGCCAGCACGCTCTCCGGGAGGGCGCCTGGAACGAGAGAAGCGGCATCTCTTCAAGAGTCAATATTGTGGCCCGAGAGCTGGCGACGTTTTCGAGAGAGAATTTTGAGGTGTCTTTTAATACTGTATGATCTTCTTTGGTGAAACCTCCCGTGCATTTACGCATGCGTCAGGTCTTCTCTAATCTCACCAAAATAGGGGTGATAGGTTTGATAACGAGAAGGGGAAGAATAATACAAAGCGTTTTGAGCTGTACCAAACAACGCGGAACGACTCTCCTTTCAAATACATAAGTTAGTTGATTATGTCAAAAGGATAAAGCAAATGCAAGTCTTACATTGAAAACTTCTGAAACTTGTCACCCACAACCCATCTACCCCTTTTTTAAGTGGAACCGTTCGCGTGTACCAGGCGCAGCTTTCACGGATGGACGGCGCATTTTTCCGTACGGTCTTTCAAACAGCCTGGCTACTGGGAAATGTTGTGTTTTTTAGTGCACATCACACTTTTACTGGCGAAAATAGTGATTTTAAAACCATTTTAGGGGAATTCCAATTCTAGGGGCTGTTCGAAAAGAGCAGAAAGGAGATAAAAAACCAGACATCTCGAATTCTTCCTCGGAAAGGTCGCCGAAACACGAATAATTCGGGCGAAGGGTTACCTATGGCGAGGGCGAAGCCGCAGCGCGCCTCCATGTGCTCGTCCCTCAGCCCCTCCAGGTACTCTCCCAGGATGCGGGGGGGCCGGGGGTCCCCCGGGGGGTAGAAGCGGCGGAAGAAGTGGGGGAGGGCCGACACCGCAGACGCTCGCACGCCTCCGTCCGCGTGCCGCAGGCAGCCGTCCAGCAGGCCCTGCCACTTCACTGCGGGAGAAGAAAACATCGTCATCATTTCCATTCAAAAAAAAAGAAAGATCCAAGCAATCATTTTATGATTTTCTCAGTCACGTTTTCATTCACTTTGAAACGGACACTTCTCGAAATACAGTCGAGTGTCGACGACTCGGAGTCCCGCGGGGACGGGTGAGAGCTTCGACGCATCGGTAGTTTGAAATATAGGAAGTTCTTGCTGTCTTCTCCCGAATCCAGGGACCCGATGGACACTTCGACACGGGGGAAAATTCTAGTAATGGGGCTCACAAGGGTTTACAGGTTGTCACTCACCGATTTTGATGAGTTTTATATATTATATGGAGGGACCCACCCTAAGTATTTTAGCAAAAGGATATTCCCCAAAGTTCAGCTCGAAGTTATTATAAAATTCATTCTAAATTCAAATTCATTCTTTAGTACATCATCAATTAAGCGCACTTATTTTCACGCCGATGATCAACTATACGTGGTTTGCATCAAAATTAATTGACGAAAGACCGATCTTTTTAAACGTCAATCAGGTATACTTTCCTGTAACGCTCCATAAAACTCCGTGCGGCTGCAAGGCTATAGCTTTTATAAAATGTGCGCGCTGTTCATTGGCATTCTGTTTTGTTAGTTTTTATGACAAATACCATCCGCGACATTGTTCCGATGCAGTCGATCAAAGTTCCGAGACAGTAGATCAAAGCGATAGCGAGTAAGAAACATGTATATTTTGTAATAAGGAATAATTATATTGTACTCAATTTATATTTTATGTAATTCATGTTGCATATATAAAGTAAAAATAAAATTGAAATTCATCCCGTTAATTTGTGCTGCGTTAAATATGAATTAACAATATTAAAAATTGAAAAAATAGATTTCTTTTTTAAATGAATAAAGAAATAAAATGAAAATGAATAATTAAACGATTTTCCATTAACTATCGAATTTTTTTCGATGTAAAAAAAAAATTACGTCACGGGACTCGATCCCCAGACCTCCAGCGGTCGGAGTGGGGGACCTTGCTCACTGGGCTACGGCCGCTGTTGCGCCCACTGCTCAACCGTACCTCTGTAACAACTTCGAGCTGAACTTTGGATCGTTATATCTCAAAAACTAAGGCGCATTGAGGAATATATTTTTGCTAAAATACTTAGGGTGGGTCCCTCTACATAATATATAAAACTCATAAAAATCGGTGAGTGACAACCTGTAAGGTCCCCTTGTCAGAGTTATCGAGACTCGATCGTATCACGAGACCATGTTTCGAGTATCACCTACAAGTAAATGCAAATAAACAGAGTACGACTGTTATATTTGCTTTACTTACACATAAAAAGTAAATAACTAAAGATCTGATATTGAGTGCAAGATATTCACAACTTTATTACCTTTCCACATTGTTCACTCGGAACGAAACGCATACTATCAGAATAAAAATCTGAGCCTTTCTTATAGCATTAAAATTCGTCTGAGCAACAATCACGAAACAAAATATTAAATTAAATAAATCAAATTATTTCATTGCTACATTTTTTCCTTATCGTCTGCAAATGTATGCTCATATTTATTACTGCAGACATGTTGAATTTAAATGCCATCGCCATCTCGAAGAGAGAAAACGGAGGAACGAAAGTCGTCCCGATTCCGACCTCGAGACGGAAACCGTCCGTCACGCAGGGGCCGACAGACGACATCATTCGAACGGTCGTCCTCGAATCGGGAGGTGGAAACGCACTCGGCATACATCGATGCATTTTCCATGAGCTCCTTGCGTAACGAGAGGAGGCGGCTCAAAGTGAAATTAAATTCGCACTCTCCGCTTTTTTCTACTGATGGTTGTCGTAGTTACGACGCTATGGACTTTTCCCTCACTTAGCTTTTGCAACAATGCTTGAATGCGAACTGTTACAATGGCTTTGTGCGTAAACTATTATTCTATTGAGAAACCAACGTTGGCAGAGCACAACCTTTTCTCAGAAATGTGTGCTTTACTTATGCCAAGATTTGTTAGAAAACGTTTAGAAATAACCGAGACATGAGGACATAACTAAAACCGTAAGCCCCATTCGGTAAGCATGAAATAAAAGAAAGGCCTCGACAGCAGCACATAAAAAAAGAGAGTGGAGCCGTCGTCTTCCGTGCGGTTTCCACGGTGGCGATGAAAAGTTTCCTAACCTGATACGCCTATTCTAAAGCAACCTAGTATGACAATCGAAATGCACGAGGATGGGAGAGGACTACTCACCCAGGACGTCGTCGTCGGGGCGGAAGGGCAGGGCGGCCAGGGAGCACTTCTCCACCAGGTGGCAGGCGGCGTTCCGCATCAGGATGCCGCCCATGCCCCGGAACAGGCCCCGCTCCTCCAGGACCCACACCAGGCCCCGGATGCGCCCCACCGCCTGGGCACCTGCAGGACAGAGAGAGAGTTCATTCAACTGACTCAGCCTACCGGCGATGCTTCTGAAGGCAGAGAGGTTTCTGTGGCGATTTCATGCATTAACCGGCGTATTTCATTCAAAAGTATCGACTTAAAAGAGTTTAACGAATGAAATTTTGTTGGTCGAGAAATCACGAACCGGCGGCGTGAGCAAAACACGAACGGAGTAAACAAAAAAAACTTTGGCTTCATTACCTGTAAAAATGACTAGGGTTGGTTCAGGTAAGTGGGCCACCCCCCTTAAAACAGAAATACGCATATAGATTTTATACTTGTTTTAACTGATCATGTTATATTTTATCACAGTGATTGATTTTGCATATATTTGGGGTTCGTGGAAATTTTTTTTAGATCAGATAATCTATGTCGAAAAAAATTCCAAAATTTTTTTTTTTTTTGCGAGTTCGAGCAACATTTTTCAAAGAAGTGTTTCGAGGTTAGTTTTTATTATCTTCTCTATGTTCATTACATTTTCTTGTAGAGTTTAACATGAAGTACACATTGCAATAGGAATTTTTAGAGCAAGTATTATTAATAAGTGTTCAAGGAGAGGGGTCCCACTTACCCCGTTGTTTTTGTCTATTAGGGTGAGTGGGCCCCCTCATAATAATGATGATTTCAAAATGAAAAGTAGTTCTGATGAAGCAATTTCTAAGATGAAATGAAAGATAATGATATAGACCTAGAAGGTATTGATGTGTAAGCTATAAAAACTGCAAAAGCTGGTGACTATGTATTTGGAAAACTTGCATCGAAGAAAACCATAAAGTATTATTAAGTTCTAATTTTAGAATATGATATAAATGAAAAAATCGCTGCTAAATTTAATAGAAACAATAGAAATAGCTACACTTTTTATTGGTTTAATGTAAGTGATGTTCGAATTGTAACTGAGGATGAAATGATAATGTTTCTCCGTCAGCAAACTTCAAATAGACGCTGCTATTAAGTGTATCCATTTTTTTTTCAACCTACATATTTTTTCTTATTTTACCGAAATTGATCTTAATCGACTCTATTATGTTTATTCAACACTCATTTATATGTAAAAGCAACAAATATGCCTGACGGCTTTTAATGAACTTGACAGACACAATTGTTTTGTATTCTGCTTTAGAATTTTCTGTCATACACATTTAAATGTAAGTAGATATCTCGTTAATGGATACATTTACAAAAAATACTTCCTACTAAAATTTTACATACTTTATCAGGTCGGACCTGCAAGCCCCCTTTTTTTCAGATATGCTCACTTTAAATATAAAAAAATGGGGGGTGGCCCACTTACCCCTTCCTAGGGGGTAACTGGTTCCCCTACGATGGGTGAAAATATTCAAAGCATATTTTTAGGAAATAATGCTGAACTTGTGTTTATTAATAATGTCCAAGATAAAATAAGTCAACAAGTTTAAACTGTTTTGCTTTGAAGCTGCTATATAAGGCCTTAAGAACGAACTATTCTAAAAAGGGGGCCCACTCACCCTAACCAACCCTACTTTTTAATGAAATGTCACGTGCGGAACCGACGTTTGGCGTTTCGGTGGAACGGCCCTTCGGTATATTTCAGTAAACTGGCTACGAATCCCGGATGTCTTACGAGTGGATGTCCTCTCTCGTGGTCAGGTAAGGCCAGATGCTTCTATCTCGGTGGAGCGCAAAATGAAGAAATATGTTTAAAACTGAATGAGACTAAAACAAAAAAACGTTTAAGAAAAACCCATTTGTTTAAACACCTGCAAAAACACATTGAAACGACAAAAACATCTCCATTAAAAAAATTCCCCTGTCATGTTTAACATCAGATTTAAAACAAAATTCACATCAAATTAAAACACAAATCAATAACTTGAATATTTTTTACAGAATTAATAAATTGTAAAAGAAAGTTTTGTGTTCTGGAAAAAAATTTCTGAAGAAGGCGAATCTTTCCTCTGTACCATACCTAGAGAGAGAAAATTATGCCTCTGTACTTCTCCGTAAATAAGCTTAGCATAAATTTCATAAAAAATCAGCCTGCTCTTTAAATTTCTTTCTGTCATCTGACGTCATGTTGCATTTTCATATACTACAGTCACTATAAAACAAACAGACCGACAGAGCAGCATACGTTCACCCACTTTTTACTTTTACTTTCAATGTTTCATTGCTGCCGATCCGGGGTTGCCAGAGCGACGTTCCGGGACATCGTCGGCGATTTCATGTGCCCCTAATCATTTCTCACAATGCGAAATAACCAAAACCCAATCACTTGCCAGAAAAGACATAACACAAGCAGGATCAAAAGTGGCGAAATTCAAGCTCGATGCGTCTATACCGTCGCCTCGACATACACATCCAAGATTTTCTTCAGACAGAAAACTGTCTATCAACCCAGGATGCTCCCTATGACCTCACTCCTGCACAGTAGGGTGGCAGAAAATGACTCTTTTTTTGATGATGCGGAGTGCAGAAAAGATGCCATTGGAGGCGCAAAGAGCAGATAAAAAAATTTGAAAATTTTCGGTAAATTTCTTGATCTGCCGCAATTGCCTTGAAGTTTGTAGAAAATGCAGTTTTTTCGAGATTTTTAGTAAATTATTTTTAAAAAAAATTTCTATTTTCCAATACACACTCAAAGGGCAAATTACCACAGAGTAAGAGCATTTGCTAGGTTATTTCTTCCATTTTCTTTTACAGATGAGATCAATAGTTTGAAACGTTGTTCCGAAATAAAGAAATCGTGAAAAAAAGAAATGCGTGTTTTGGTAAAAAAAATTTATGCAGAGGGCAAAATGGTTCTGCTAAAACATGCCTAAAGATAGAAAAATAAGCTGTTATACTTCTCTGAAAATGAGCTTAGAAAAAAATCAAAGAAAATCAGCCTGCTCTTTAAATTCCTTTCTGCCATCTGACATCATTCTGCACTAGAGCCACTGTACGAACGGGCCGATGCATGAGCATAATTTTGAAAGTTTTGAATCCAATTCTTTGACTTTTACTTTCAGTTTTCCATTGTCGCAAAGAAAGGGTTACCAGAGCAATGTTTTGGGACATTGCCGAACTTTGCCAAATTCACCTGCCGATAATCATTGCTTACACTGAAAGATAACCAAAAAGCAATCACTCGCCAGAAAAGACATGACATGCACGGGATCCGAATTGCTCGAACCGTATAGTGGCCTCGGCGCACATATCAACATATGTGCCAACTTTTGACAATGACTCACCAGCATTCACTTTAAGATTATGATAATATGCTTTTAAATACCATAAAAATTAAATTTAAAATGAAACAGAATTTATTTTATTTTGTTATTATTGTTATTTCTGTATTTTTTTTAGAGATTCAAGCTAATTTACAAGTAGAAGATACAAAAATACACAATTTGAAAAAAATTTATTTAAAATTTAATACATGCCCCGCCAAAGAATGTAACAAGAATTAAACAAAAGTAGTGAATAAAAAATAATTAGTTAAAATAAAAAAATAAATGTCAAAAAAATAAAGAATAAAATAAGTAGATACATAGTAGTATATATTAAATTAACTTCCAACTTTCAATATGATTGAAATACTCACAAGATGCAAAAGGATTGAAACATAAATCCCTAGACGCAATTTACGGCGAAACACATGCTTCAAGAAGAAAAGTGAGCATTTAGAAGAAAGTGAAACTTTTTAATGATTGATTCAAGAAAAAATTTTAAATTTGAGCTTCCTGGTTGAGTTAAAAAAAAAAAAAACTAATATCAACGGGAGAAAATGATAAAAAACCGGAAACCGGGAGACTAGGGTAAAAAACGGGAGTGTCCCGTTAAAAACAGCAGAGTATGCATCAACATTTCTCCAAAATAAAAAAATGTGGCCCCTACTCACCCAACACGTCCTCGATGGGCTCGCCGCTCCTGCAGAGCGCCAGGGCGTGCACCACTTCCCCCAGGGCCAGGATGGCCCCGTGCCGGGCGTTCAGGTCCACCCCTCGGGCCCCGTCCAGCAGGCGCGGGACGGCCTCGTCCCCCACCCACCCCGGGTCCCGGGGGGTCAGGGCGTGCAGGGACCGGGCGGCCAGCTCCCTCACGGCCGGGTCCCAGTGGCCCACTTTGTGCTCCAGCAGGTGCCGGATCAGGGCCAGCGTGTACTCCGGGAACTGGGCGATGTGCACGCTGGAAATGGACACGCAAAAGTCAATGAAAAAGAAATGGGGTAGACCGACCAGTGAATGAAGCGAAATTTCGTCTTCAAAAACTCATGGCTTCGTCAAAAATTTTAGCATTTGCCACGTGACAGTAAAAACACTTTAGGTGAAATATGTAAAGATTTTTTTTAAGTATTGCGCGAATTTTATGGTTCTGGATCTGGTTTTTTGGGGAGTCGAGAAGAGAAAAATTGCCAGACCCAGGGAATGAACACCCCAGACAAATGACAAACGCAGCAATTTTTAGCCATTTTCTTTTTTGGAAATGTGTAGACGGGAGTGACTGCTGCCAGTTCATCTAAGAGAAATGCTTTTACAACTAATTTTTCAAGAATATTACGAGGAGTTCATTCACTGGTCGGTCTGCCCTAATAATGTTTCAAAAGTGATAGGACCATATACAATTTTCACTTTCTCTAAATAGGAGAAGGTTCTGTTTTGGAGATTTTGCTGCAGGAATTGCTGCCGAAATTCTAACACTGAACTTTCACTGAAACACTCCTTTTTCAGGGAATTCTGTCGTTCTGATAGAAACTCGGGAGGTTTCGATGGGAAATTCGGATGACGTCATTGAAATCCCGGGGAGTCGGCAGCCACGTGCGACGGCACTTGAGCGACTCATACCTTTCTCCATTCAAACTATGGTGCTCGGAGACGACATGCAGCCGTGCCGAACAGAGAATATGCATCGGCACTTTTTAACGAAATTGAGTTACAGTAACCACTCTTCGTGACGTATTTCACCTCAATAAAATGTTTAATAGTCATCTAAATAAATAGCTCTTCTAAATAAATAAAGGGAAAAAATAAATAAACTGGAAAGAATCAGCATGGAATTGTATCATATAATTTTTTATAGTATTAACATTTATTAAAATAAACTATATTTCTGTTCGAGAAATGCTACTATACGAAGGAATCCTTCAACAACAAATATAATATTTAGATAAATCCAGACTTTATCAGTGTAGGCAGTCGACAGAAATGGACTGTTATCTTTCCTAGAACCCTTATTTGAAAAAACTAAATAGTTTTCAAGTACTGAGAATTAAATTTCCTATAACCTATCCTAACTGGCCAGAAAATACCTTTCAGAACCAGAGGTTCACTATGTGTACCAAATTTAGAAAACACTTCTTTTCCAAATCCGGTAACATGTTATGAAAAAAGGAAAAAGAAAGAGATCTATCTCCAAAAAATGTTGAGCATTTTTTTTTTCTGCATTATAATCTGTGTTTGCAGTGAAAAAACTTAGCTCTATGATTATCACTACAAAGATTACAAATACTGAAATGTTATGTTAGAAAAATATCAAAGCTATTTTTACATTTTAAATTCTCATATTCATCTTTTTAGAAAGTAAAGATAGGGAAAGAAACATATTTCTATCATTTCATCATTTTTACACACATTTTGTTTCGAGAAAGAAAGAGCCGACCTTTGTTTCGCGTATAATTTATGCATATATTTTATCCATTTAAATCTTTTATGCGTTAGAATTTGTTTCATAAAATAAAATAAGTGTACACAAACTTTGTTTTATGCCAGAAAAAATATTTTCTCCTATCTCCTTTGAATTTATACAGATCTATTTTATGCTTTAAAACTATCAAGATGTGTAGTTATTTTAGTGGAGGATAAAATGAACGAACACCCTCAAAAATGGCAAAGCATCACAGTATAACGAGGTTCCACTGAAATTGCCCATTAAACATGATAAGAATAATTAAAAATGTATAAAAGTTTCAAAGTGTGAAAATTAAATACATTTTTTGCATGGTATTCGGGCATTCGGCGAAGCCGAATATGCGCCCAAACACTCATTTGTAACTCCCTTCCGTAAAAAAAAAGTTATCTCAGACCTTTATTTTAGATCAAACTCGCAATAACCTTTCATTGCTTCGATCATCGTTGAACTAATTTAACAATAACGGCATACGTGCCAAGTTCTGAAGGAAAAAAAATAGATTTCACCACATGACTCAACCAGTGACATTTCAAAATTATGATAATACTTATCTTATTAAACACCATGAACATTAAATTCAAAATGAAATAGGATTGATTTTATTTTACTATAATTGTTTGTTTTACAGATTCAAGCTAATTAGTAAGTAGAAGATACAAAAATACCAAAATTTGAAAAAAATACTAGTGCATTTGCTTAAAATTAAGTACAAGCCCCACCAAAGAAAGTTACAACAATTAAATGAAAATTATGAATAAAAAATAAATAGTTAAAATAAAAATAAATAAAGAGTGAAAAAATAAAGATTAAAAGAAGTGGATATATGGTAGTATTGAAATAACTTCCAATTTTCAATATAATTGACATATTCACAAGATGCAAAAGGAATGAAAACTAAATCGCCAGATGCAATTTTCGGCGAAGCACGTGCTTTGTCGAACATGCATGAGTAGAAAATTTCAAAAAATGAACGGTAAAACGGGCGCCATCTATTGAAAAGAAAGTGAAACTTTTTGATGATTGATGGAAGAAACATTCTTAAATTTGAGCTTCCTCGTTGAGTTACAAAAATTAACTAATAAAAACGGGAGAAAATGGTAAAAAACGGGAAACTAGGGTAAAAAACGGGAGTCTCCCGTTAAATACGGTAGAGTTGGCACGAATGTAACAGGCACGGACGGCGGAGTGGACTCACATCACATCACACTAGCCACCGTACCTACCACAATTCGTGGTTTAACCGGGATAGGGCCCCGAAGAGCGCTCTGTTCTTTTTGAACCGGAACCCGTGGCGGAGTGGACTCACCTGAGGTTGAGGAAGGAGTTGGTCCTGGATCCGACCGCGTAGTAGTCGGTCTCGGTGAGGATCTCGATGCCGTGGGGGAAGGTGCCCTGCCGCCCCACGTTCTCCTGGAAGGCCGCCGAGGCCGCCCTCCGACACGTGATCTCCCTGCAATGATTCCGAACACAATACAACTCAGAGTTTTGATTAGTTCCCAAACTATGGAGCGGCTCACAGAAACTTCGTTCGAGTCGAACGACCGATGACTCGAGGCCCCCGGGACTTCGAGTCATCGAGACTCGACAGGATGCGATGGATGTTGAGCCACGGTAGGAACTTCATTTAAAAATTGAATAGGAATTATTTCAGATAGAAGCATGAATGTAGCATGCTTTAACATGATCAAATAGTATTTTTCACTAAAACCGAAATGCATTCGTCGAGCTCGTGTTGATGTGTTCTGAATATTGTTTCATAAATGTAAGAAATAAACACTTAACCCAGGCGTGCGTTACAAGGGTCTTCTACGAACGCGTTCATGTGCTTTTTTTTTTAAATAAACGAGTCTTAAATAGTTTAATCAACAGGTCGCCTTTGCCTCCATCTGACTTCTCGTTCATCGGTCAAGCCCCCGTTCTTTCGGTGTAATGACCCTCCGTGGATGGATCAAAAAAGACTGCTCATTCAATAGTTAATTTCTGATACTGGATTTTGTGCCGATGATGTTCAGAACCATTCCTCACTCACAGTGCCACTTTCAGACAAGTCATCGGAAAAGTCGTCGCCTTTACTGTATCGGGGACTTTCCGACACCAATGTCGCCGTCCAAATAAGGATTTTACGGAATGATTTACGTTTTCTAATATAAAGCTCCGTGTACTGTACCCACTTTGTAAGGATAACAAAAGGCGACTCTAACATCTTCATGTTTTTCTTTCACGGACGAATTTTAGACAATTGCACTAAACTTTATGCAAATAACTGCTCACACTTTTCTTTACCCGAGGTCTAGTGAATCGGCAACGATATCGGTACGATCGGAAATGAGTCTCGGGGGGATATCCCACACAAGTAAATTTGTCACACCCGACCCGACGCAACTTTAACTCTCCGGTGAACTTTGGTTAGAAAACAACCGTGTGCTCTAAGCTGTATCCGTACCTCGGAACCAGAATGACTAGAGTACAAAAATGGTGATTTCCCCTTCCGCATCGACCCGAGAGATCATTATTCAGTGAAAAAAATTTTTAACACATATTTAGCAACGTTGAGAGTCCCACTTATCGTTTTCATCCTTTGCTGAAAATTTGCAAAAAGGAACTCGCGTCAAGCGGTCGAACGAGAAGTTGAAATTGCTCACCTGTCGAAGACGGTGGCCACGAGCAGGGCCCCCGCGATGCCCCTGACGTGGGGCTCCAGGACGCGGGGGTCGTAGGCGCGGGCGAAGGACCAGCACACGTAGCAGGCGGCGTCCCGGATGTGGGCCCCCACGCTGAAGTTGCCCCGCTGCTCGTCGTACACCAGGGCACGCAGCACCACGCCCACCACCCGCTCCAGGTGCTGTGGCAGGATCAGGCCCCGACGCCCTGCAAAAGTCGATCCGTCAACGACTTTCGGGAGAGGAGTTGTACTAGATTTCCGTCTATGCCCGCGAATAGCTTTTTGACAATGAATGGGCGGACTACGTCCTATTTTCGAAGTGTGGACCGTCTCTCCGATTTTAATAGGCGAGAATGAATCGTAAGACAAAGAGAAAGAACATTTTTTTTGAATAAGAGTCTGTTACATTTTACCAGAATATTTTTATCTTTATCAGATATAAATAGAACTGCATGGTTGCAGTTGATAGGTCTCAATAGACTCACTATTTGATTTGTGAATATGCTTTAGCTCTATGATTTTGAGTCGGATTGTCACGTATTTTTTGAATGTAAATACGAGTGTTGATGATATTTGCTGAATTGCTGGACGCTTAGCATTGGTTACCTGCTCTACTGTATATAGTTGTACAAAGTTGTAAATAAATTTTTTGTACATTTATCTAGATTGGATTCGTCGTCATTTAAGAAAGTTCGAACGTATGCCGGACTCGTAACGGTACGTAATCAAAAACATATTGGACATTGTTGACTATCAAACATAGACTTTAAGCTGCAAAGTAATCAAACTTGATTGTCGAATGAGATCTACAGTGTACCTTTATTGAGTTAAGTCTCGGCTTCACCTACGATACGCTTCAAAAACGAGGAATTATTTTAATCTCCGCAATAAGGTTTTGAAATGCCATTTATAGTTCTGTGGCTTGGTTCTAAAAGGGAAAATGTCAATTTTTTCACATTCTGTGTTATTTACATCAAAAGTTTCCAATTTAGTAAAACTCTAATTCTACAAAGGCCAATGTCTAATGTCAAACTAAAATCGGTTGTATTTCCATTATAATGTCAGCCAATGTCATACACACAATGTCATAATATTTACATAAAATAGTAACAGGTTAAAAAATTTCATATGATAAAATAACGTTTCTTTACACCAACAATAAACAATTACCAAAAATTAATAATGGGAATCTTAATATAAGAAAGTTATAGCATTCTAAAAAATCTCAAATATCTTTCATCGCCTTTTTCTCGAAACTAACATGTTTGACTAGGGCCCTTTTACAACCAAGCCACAGAGTTAATCCATATCGATGGATTTTAGTGGCCCTTTCCCGAAAGTCATCAGGTGGTAAAAGATAAATGGATACAAAAGAAAGCAATATCAAGCCAATATTGAACGTCTCGTCTCCGACAACCGCGATGATTGAACTGTGATCCACTCACCCAGCTCTGCCAGCGCCAGGCACCCTCCGTGCCAGGCCGAGTCGCTCTCCCGCAGGCTGAACAGCTCCAGGACGGAAGTGACGACGTCGTCCGCCAGTTCCTTGGGCAGCCGCCCCGTCACGCGCCCCACGCCCTTGGCGGCAGACCACCTGCGGAGGAGGGACACAGTGTTCAGGAGGAAACTTCGCAATCCCGAGTCGAACGACCCAGAAAATAGAAAGTCCCCAAGACCACAAATTCTGCCAATAATGGCTTGAAAATACTTTACACTATAATGGAAAAACATCAGTTGTGGACCCCCCTACTGTATCTTTTTATGTTTAAATTTTGACAATAAATGCCGTAAGTGTTACAATAGTGCCTTCGAATGAGCAAGAAAACAATTTAAACACTCACACCCTTTAGCTGTCGCTAATCAACGCAAAAAAAAAAGACGTCCAGACGAAACGGCCCCGCAGAAGCACACGCACCTGATGATGGTGTCCTTGTCCCTGAGCCCGACCAGCAGCTGCTCCACCACGTCCTCCGTCTCGTCGGGGATGTCGTAGTCCTCGTCCTCGGAGGGCCCCTCGGGTGTCCCCGCCTCCGGGGGCCGGGCGTCCCCCGCCGCCAGGTTGTCGGCCAGGGAGCGCCGCCCCCGGCTGTACCGCCACCGGGCCACCTTCACCCGCAGGAAGCTCAGACCTGGGAAAGCATTCACTTCGTAAGGAACAGTTGGAACAGAAAGAACTTCCTCCACACCAAATAGATTTTGTTTAATTATAAAGGTCCTACACCAGATTGCATCGACATACTTGAAAACATGTCTACTTAGAAAACCATACTAACACAATAACATATTTTTTAATGAAAATCAGACATTAAATAAGTTATTGGAATAACTTTCAGTAATTTTCTTTAATTTTAATTAACATTTATTGTTTTTTAGATTTTCAATTAAATAAAGTCAAGGCATTTTTCTGTGAAGTATGTTAATTATAAGCATGCTGGTTTAAAAAAAACATAAACAAAAAAAAAAAAAAATAAAATAAGGTAATCTAAGGTAGCCACGTTAAAATAACTTCCCACTGTCAAAAATACTAAAATATTTTCAAAAAGCAAAAAGATTGAAATCTTAACGTAGAAATCAATTTTCTTGTGGGCTCTAGATTGATTTTTTTGAATGAATTTATTTTTTTTAAATAAATTTATTTATTAATTATAAAAATACTACTGCAATAAGTTGATGCACTAAGTCAAAATAACTTCCGATGTGAAAGGATTGAAATGGCAGACACAAGAAGTGATATTCCGAGAATCGCGGGTAAAGTGCGAGCACATAAGATGGAGAGGAAAATATATGTTAATCATAAAAAAAAAAAAAACAATTAAATGTGTGAACCTAAGGCAGCATTTAAAAATACAACCTGAAATTTTCAGACATATTAAAATGATGGCACGATGCAAAGGGATTGCAATCTGAACCACGCGAACCAGTTTTCCGCAAAGTACCCGTTCAGTGTTGAAATACGACGTTCTGGCTTTGAAGAACCCCAATTGTTGAAATTTTGTGTCATTTATAAAACAAAGTCGGAATGACAGAAAAATGTACAGCTCTACCCCGTCGAGCACCCACCTATCCTCTGTATGAGCTTGAGGGCGGCCTTGCGCACGACGGAGCTCCCGCTGTCCTCGAAGCCGCAGGCGAGGACGTGCCGGAGCAGGGGCGCCCCGTGCGGCTCCACGTCGTCCCGCTTGCCGTGCTTGAAGAGCAGCGCCAGCGACTGCAGGATGCCCGCCTGCAGGCTGAGCCGGTGCTCGCTCTGGCTCTGCTTCAGCATCTGGAACAGACGAGGCTTTACTCCAGTCCTCAAAAAGAGCAATCATCCATCTCACCAATAATACCATTCACTACACGACAGCAGCAGCTAAAGTTGCCGACATACCCATTCTTTAGTGGTTCTCGAGAAATGAAAGAAAACATAATAACCAATAATTAAGTAAGAAGAAACCCGGGGCATGCGGCAGGTGTGGAGTCCGACGATCCCGCGATTCCTACCGGGTGACGAAAGAGAAAACCACGTGGATCGTTCACTATTTATGTCCAATGCTTCATTTGCATCAACTCCCTCAAAACACTAAATGCCTACTGCAGCAGCTTCAACATGTAATCCGACCGTGCGGAACAAAGAGCTACTTTGCGGCCCGCAGCTACTGGCGA